>JAOBRD020430362.1:0-18681 GCA_027575215.2 Hydrozoanthus sils | reverse complement strand
TTCGAGGAGCGTTCAGTTTCATAATTATTCTTGCAAATAAAAACATTTTTAATCCGCATGGTACAAAGCCGAGTACTACAAAAACAACGACGGAATAAAATTTTTGGGCCAGCTCATTTCTAGAGCAAGTCACGATATCAAGAGGGCGACTACAAGCGAGCCCGCGATGCAGAAAGAGATGCTAGATTCTCGGCGATTGTTGCCGTTATTATTGGAGTGTCCCTCGCTTTGTTCTTCCTATGGCTGTATGCGATCGTGCCTGCTTTCTAAGCTAGGCATCCAATGCCACCATCTCTGCTTCGTTACTAAAGTGTTGCTGTAAAAACGCTATAAAAACGAAGCTTTAGCCGGTAAAGTTGTATAACTAATATCACCCTTTAGAAGGACAATATTCAGGACAACCCTAATTATATATATATCATTTTGCAACCTGTCAATTCGGGCGCGAGCTGCCAAACGTCCAGGTGGCGTGGTCTTTTATCCATGGCGCCGCATAGAGCGACAGGGGCAAAGTAGCACGTGAGATAAATAAACAATATTTCCGTACTCACCCATACTTAATTATGCGTACAGTCGTGGCCGCCAAACTTCACATTTTAATGCAGTTTGTGGTCGCTAAAATCCACATTTTTATTTCGGGAATTAAAAGATTTAATCCTTATCCCGACCCTCACCGTTACTCCTAACCCTAACAGCTGTTTCGACGATTTTTGGTTGCTCGTAAAGCAAGGTTTACCTCTAATAATTTGGTCTGAAGATCAATAGCTTTGTATGTATAATTAAGTTTGCATGAGTACGGAAATTTAACCCCATGTACACTTATCGAAAGACATTATATAAATCAGAGGATGCAAGAACCTTCGTTATAAAGTCACACAATCTTAAAAAGGTCTTATACTACATAATTAAGGAGAAGATTATTGAAAACACTTATACTTGGTTATGTGGAAGGTGAGATTTTTTATCAAAAATATATCTATTCACCTATCAACGTATGATTTCTATAATAGACCCTTTCACGGTTTTTGTCAAAATCCTAACTAGACCAGTAGGCAAGTATTTGTCACTGCTAGTTGAAAAAATGCTTTAAAATTAGTATATCTGCCGAATTTGGGGTTGATATGTGATTATGGCCAGGCAAAATCACCAATTTTTAAAGAGAAGTTTATGTTGGGGGACATGAACGTACAAATGTCAGTAAAATTTCGCAGCTGTGTGTTCGCGAGTTTTTGGCCTATCACTATCAAAAATGGTAGATGTTGAAATGTTAGTAGCGCTTTCCACTGGTATCGATTGACTTTCGCTACTTTGTATTTAGAAAAAGTTACGTATGCATGACCATAACCGTGAAGGGGTATATGTAAAACAGAGTTTAGCAACTGTTATTTCTATAACGACCATAAAGAGTCCGGATCTTCGGTTGTACAATGTTCCTGGTTTGAAATAAAACTTTTGTTAAGCCTATGTGCACATCAGCAACTTAAAAGTTGATAATTCTGTGTATATTATTAACGTCAAGCAATTAATTGTGGTCATTTTCACGGTTTAAATTCCCGCACACCGCATTTTGAAATATCACGTGTTGCAGTTTCAGCGCCAGTCTCCACTCTCAAATACCATAGCAATGAACGAAAGGGGGTCTGGCACTACAGCCGCAACACTGCTGAGAGTGACACCCTTGATAATGACTACAACCAGTTGAGACATATAAACTGTAATGCAAGAACCGTGTACGAAATACCTTAATTTGTCGCAGGATCAATTAAGATCTTTCAGCCTAACTGTAAAAACAGAAAGGCTGAATACTGCATGCGAGATATTAAACATGTCAGTGGAAAGACGCGATTAGAAGATCGGGCAAAGCCAGAATTTGCTGTGCCAGACAACTGTTTCGTTCTTTTTGGGACTCGTCAGTACACGTAGCGATCTGAATAGATACACCGGAATGAGTTCTAGTTTATCTATTACGCTCAAACACTGTAAATTAATCCTTACCTCTGTCACACCACCTCCAAACCAAACGGTACACTTGAACACTTAAAACTCATAACCAGTTATGAGATCAACTTTTATGATGATGATTGGTGACGAGTGACACTAATAATGATACCTTTTGATAAAGTGACACTAATAATTGTGACTGGTAATGAGAACGATCGTGACACACACGATAATGACAGATGACGTAAACAACGCTAATGGTTGATGGTGAGACCGACACACGAAGAAGCATCAACAATAACCGCCACTGATGATAAGAGACAGACCACGTCGACCAAACTTGTGCATCAGTTTGCTTGTACCCTCCGAGCTTTCTTTCATGCACGAGGCTCAATCATTGGAGATACAGTGTTAGGAATAAGTGAAAATGCATTTTCACTTATTCTGTCTTTTTCATTTATTCCGTCTTGTGTCAAGAAGTTGAATTTCTGTCTAACTTTGATAATCGTCATCTCGAAAAACCATTATAGCCGGGGTGGGGTGGTGGTTACCAAAAGTTCCACGATTGGTCTTGGTTGCAAAGGGGAGGGATGGGGGTGGAGATCAAGAATTAATAAACAAAGAGGTGAGGAGCAGAAGCCCAGAACAAAGTAAGGTTTCAGTCTTGTAGTTCTTTTGGAGACAGGTCGCGAAATAATTATGAAAAAATCATTCTTATCCAAATATATTAAGTCTCCTGTGCAGCCATTCGTCTTTTCGCCCCATCCCCTTCTTGTTCGCGAGGGGAGACCCAGAGGGGAATGAGGCGAAAATACTAACGGCCGAGAAAAGCCTGCTGACGTCATTGTTTACGTTATGCTCATTAGCATACAACTTAAGGCGGGAGTACACCTAATTCGCGCTTTGTGGCCACTTTTCCTAATGTTTCTTCCGAGATATCTCCGTCCATGGTTTGAATCTACAAAATCGCTCTGCTTGTAACACAGATGGTATGATGGAGAGTCAGCTTGAATATTTTAAAAGTTTTTGGACGAATTTTGAGTTGTATTTTTTTTCTTGAAGATTGTAGTTTTAAAGAGAACTTTGAATTTGGTGATATTTTGGGAAGTTTAAAAATTAACTTTGAAGTTAATAATTGATGTAAATTCGCCAAACCGTTCTCAAACCAAAGCTGTACTAGTCCCTTGCCAGGATGAACGGTTTTCTGATTTTACTCATTATTCTTCTTATTCAAATATCTTTTTCAACTTCCTCACTATCCAACAAAAGTTTAAAAATACTCCCGCCTTAAAGTCGGAGAAAGAAGAAAGATGAAAAACTAACTTTAATACTTAAGAATGCTTATCAAAATAAGTGTAGTTTAGAAGAAGTAATCACTGCTCAAAAAAAGTTGTGAAATAGCTGGAGGCAAGAACGATAACGAGCCATACGTTCTTTGTAAAATTTCCAATTTTTAAAACATTACTCAGTATATGAATCATATTTTCAGAG
The DNA here is from genome assembly GCA_027575215.2 of Hydrozoanthus sils. Classification (NCBI taxonomy): domain Eukaryota; kingdom Metazoa; phylum Cnidaria; class Anthozoa; order Zoantharia; family Hydrozoanthidae; genus Hydrozoanthus; species Hydrozoanthus sils. The sequence continues at coordinate 15,249 of JAOBRD020430362.1, read as the reverse complement.
AAAGTTTGTTTTGCAGAAATATTTCATTATTCAGACTTTGTTTCTGTAGCTGAAACGGAAAGAAGAGTGCGTTTGCTAATGAAGCAAAGTTTAAACAAAAACTTGACTATATTCGTTGACCTTTTAAAAAATAAACAAATCAGCAAAATAAATAACTCATAGAACGGCAACTTTAATATTAATCTCGCTCTTGAGTTTAAGAAATTAAATATTATGTTAGTCAAAGTGCGGCAAGCAAGGCAAGTTTGGTTGTTGACACAAGAATGTTAAAATCGCTGCCGTTTATGCAAAAGGCCTACAAGGTGCCTCTAGGCAGGGAGAAGATGGAATGTCAATCTTTCAACCAAATGTTATTGGAAAGTTTTAAATTAAAGGCATTTGTTAATTACATTTGTTTTGGTGCAAAATACTAGCATGTCAAAATATGAGTCCAACTGTTAAAGAATGTCACGGCTGGAAACTAGAGATAACGAGTTAACTTTCTGTTTTCGACGTTGGGGGCACTTGGCGCAAACATGATAGTGTTTGTATTTTCCCGCGCGGTCGTCTTGTCAAAGGCAACGAAACCGGCAAGTTTATCTTACAATAACCTTAATTTCTTTTCTATTCAAAACCAAAGAAAATTTGCCAAACAGCAGCTAGAGCTAGATTCGTTTTACTCATCGTTTGATATTTTTGAAGACGCAAACTTGCTGCGAAGTATTTTACAATAGAGATGCATTACATTCAGATTAAAACACGTTTAATGAGCCGGCGACGAGGCGCTCCAGAACGTCGTTATGAAAGTTCTCTAATAGGCGAATTTCATTGTTTACATAACAAAAGTACAAATCAAACTTCCACATTCAAGCAAAATAAGTCGAGTGTGGCGTACTTAGTAATCAAAGTTTTAACTCTCCAAATATTACACTAATTGTATGGGGTCGCGGCAATTGTTGCCAAACAGCCATAAAATCTTTCCATTTTTTTAAGCCTCTTTTCTCTGTATTGTGTTGTTTCTCGGTATTCAGTGTATAAAGCTAAAACGTTCAACGATTATTCACTCTGCGATACTCTTTCGAATTTTGGGCTCATTTTGTCTCAATTTATGCAAGGGTTCATTAACATCTTTTTCTTCTTTTTTTGGACGACAGACAAAATCAAGTACTCAATTTTGTCTGTCGTCCAAAAAAGAAGAAAAAGACTTTAATGAACCCTTGATGTATGTTAACGAGGCAAATGTCAACAATGACGTCACACTGAAATCCGTCTATATTTACAACAAACAGTACACCGGCAAACCTTGGCTCTCGAGTTAAATGTTTTTATTTTTTACAACGAATATGGGCAGTTTCACCACTGCTGAATTAATATGCATTATTCGGTAGATTTCAAAAAGATTCTACCACTTACGATTCTGAAATAAATTACACATTGTCTTTTTTAATACGGAGCGATCTTATTCCTTCACTCTTTACAAACTTTCGACTTTAAAACTTACACCATCCGCATCTGTGTACGCATGCGTCAGGTAACACAACTTCACCACTAAAAAACATTAGACACTGCCCCCCCCCAGTTCCCCTCACTCCCACAACAACTGTAAGTGAACTGACCACTTTTCCAAAGGATCGCAAAAGGAGAGGGGGGTTGCAACTGACACTCAACCGGTTATAAAGATTTTCTCAGTAGCGCCAAACAAGCTCGGTTAAAAAATGGGAAATGATGTTACGCAAGCCGTGCGACAGAGTTATGATAAACATCGGTCATGCGCTATTGTTCTTTATTCTACAAATACCCATATCTCTAACACTGCTAACGGGGCCGTTGGAAGCCGTTTTTAGATTTTCGGAGAATTTTATTACAAAACCAATTTTTCTCCTTCTAAAATTGGACTGAAAAAAATCACAAGCGTAAAACTCCCACCAAGTACTTTTTGTAGCTAAAATTTCATGTTATACTTTTCCTGTACACAAATCCGACGTCACAGGTACCTCCATAAAAAAAACTGTGAACACAGTTATTCTCACATGAACGAAAACAGTAAGATAAACAAAGGCCGAAGGAGTTAAATTCATAACGAAGTCACTTTACAGTTGCTTTTACTCGGTCCAGACTTCCTTCGACCTGAACTTCTCTTGAACATACTCAATACTCCATGGTTACCCGACTGCACAGAATCGGTCGAGCCCCTGCGTTCAGCGGTGGTACTTCCCACAGCACGGTCATGCTTGCGTTGACCACTACAAGTCTCACACATTCCACGTGACTTGGCACCATTCCCACTGTCGGTCCTGCGAACCCAAACATTAGGTACTGGCTCGCAAGTGCATTTTGATCCCCTGCGGGTGGTAGTGGGGGAACTGTGTCCATTCCTACTCTTGCCAAGCCAAGCGTTTTTTACTTCAACGTGAGCTGGAGACTTCTGAGCATGGAACAAGTTTCGCTCATCATCAGAATCAATGTCTGCTTCAGGCTCACTACCAGAATCCCGGTAGGACCGAAACTTTTGTACTTGCTGCCGCCTTGATGTTCTTGCATTGTTATTCTGCTTGGCGTCATCTTGCACTGCATTCTGGGATGCGTTTGAGTCGTCCGAGGCCACATCATAAGGAAATTGTTCATTAGTCGTAACAGGGACCAGGTTAGTCATTGGGATTGCATTCTCTTCTTTTGCGTCGTGTTCTTTCCACTGGTTTAGCCTCCTGGCTGTGCCCGGGGACACAACTGAATGGGACTCTTTCGGTTTCGCCGAGGGTGAGCCACTAGCCGAGGGCCCGAGGTAATGATACCCTATCTGGGCCACGGGACCTGTCTGTCGTGTCGCGTTGCTCGAAGGGTGTTTCTCGGTTGTTTTCTTAGTCGGTTTGGCAGTTACAAGGAGAGGATAGCAATTATTCACCAGTTGAAGTACATTGGTGTCACTGGAAGACCTGGTGTGACCTTTTTTGTCTCCGGATCCTTTTCGTGCTGTTTGCCGTGGCGACCCACATGGTATATCACTTGTAGTACCATGGTTTGACACTCCAAATTTTCCATGTGCCACAGAAGCCTTGGTCCTTCGTCTATGTCGTGCTAGAGAGTCATTGCTGTCACTCCATTTGGGCTGCAGGTGGGTGTACTGCTGAGCTGTTGGCCGTCCGTCTCCAGAACATCCACTACTTGCACTTCCAGTATCATTCGGGATGGCAGCATAATTCACCTTGCGCACTCGTCCCCCAGAGCTTGGCCCGACATCTGATCTACTTCTCGAGAGCACAGGACTGGCTTCGTGACTATTCCCTCCGCCAAAATTTGAACTGGAACTTGAATGACAGCTCCTCAGTGAAGCTGAAGAATCAGTCTTTTTTGAGGCTTTCTTGATCAAAGGTCTGGTTTCATCATGGACAGGTCGGTAGGAGCTCATATTCGCTGACTGAGATTTGATCCATCCTTCTGACTTAAACTTGGCTTGAGCTTCTGATGTACGCGATTCTGCTGGTAAACTGCGATATCGTCGGTTATGTCGTGAAGACATCGACTCTGTGTCTGTACAACTCTGAGAACTACCTGGTTTGACTGCCATTAGATTCCGTAGGGCAGCTGATGACGAGGTAGAGATGACTTTGTGCTTGGAGTTCACTAAAGACTTCAGAATGGACACAGCCCCCAACTCCCACAACAGCTCTTGATCTTCAGTGCAACGGGCAGACAAATTCCACAGTGCCCCACAAGCATTACTGATAATACGTAGACTGGGTGATCGAAGATGAGCAAGCAATGTTTGGAAACAACCGTTCTCCCTTAGAAGCTTACGATAGCCTGGCCGCAAGGCAATATGGGAAGACAGATTCCTGAGTATACCGCCACTACTCTCAATAACTGACAGGTTGGAGGAAGGGCTGCAGTAGTTAAGGCACTTAACAAGGAATCTCAGTGCTCCAGGGATTTCACATATCTCTACCTTGTTTTCTGCACAGTGCGCTGAGAAGTTCCACAAAGCTGACAGGATTGTGCGCAAGGCAGGTTCCCCATGTACATTCTGAGCTGCAATCACCAGTGCCTTCACAACGCCTGCTTCACGCAACTGCATTCTGCATATATCGTCAGTTCTCCACGACAAGTTCTTGAGTACGGAAGCTGCCATCTGAATGACTTCCTCCTCTACCACGGTATTCAGCTGCGCCACCAGTGCTTTAAGGGTTCCTTTCATGCTGCACAACATTTTCTTGCTGTTGGTTTGACCAAAGGTAAGGTTTGTAAGGGTCATCCCAGTGTACTTGCGAAGGCTGATACTGTATGGATCATTGCAGGCTCCATTCACGGAGTGATCAATCTCTACAAGTTCTGCAATGGCTTGAAGGCCTCCTAGATCACAGATGGAATTGCGATGCTCATCTTCGAAGGATAGTTTCATCAGGGCAGCAACAGCAGGCCCTGGACCATGGTCCCTTAGGGGAGGATACCACCTGATATTAGAAAAAAGATTTCATTATTTTCACGAAATACATTGTGGTATTACGTATTCTACTTAAAGGGAATCTACACTCCAAACCTGTATTTTGATATCTTCAAAAACATCAGTTTGGGATTACAAAAATGTACTTCTAAAACGATTCATTTATTAACATTCTGCAAACATGAGTAAATGTGACGTCAGACGTCAGTGCAACATGGCGGCCTCTGTGAGATTGACTAGTTCTTTCTTTGATCATTTTTGCAGAATATTAATAAATGAATCGTTTTAGTGAGTACATTTTTAGAATCCCAAACTAACGTTTTTTAAACATGTACGAAAATAATTTTGGAATGCGGGTTTCCTTTAAGTTTTACACCGACAGTTAACAAATACATCCGATAATCAGTTTGCATATAATTTTAGCTTAAAACGTTAAAAATGCGTTTCCGAATTCTTTACATCGAAATATTGATGTATTTTTTTTTCCTGATGCTGTATCGGCACGCAACATTCGGCTTTGGAACTCACACTGCTGAAAATTGTGTGTAAGTCCATGGTCTGTGAAAGTTTTGGCGAATTTTGGTCGTTCAAAATGTGATTTCTAAGTCAATGCTCACAGTTAGCGTTTAAGTCTGATCTTCCACAGGACCAGTAAGTTTTGAGTGTACTGTTCCCAAGTGCAAAGCTATTGGTCACTCTTAACATTATATCCTGGGGGTAATGCAGAAAATGGATACAAGACTGTGCTACTCAACTTGAACAATCAAGGATATAAGCAGAAATTAACCTACCTTGCAGCACATGCATGGATTTTCCTATCTTTGTATCGGACCACGTCACAATGCGCACGGACGATTTCCAATAAGCGAAGCACACGAACCTCCCGGCGTCCACGGCGGTCATCCACATGGGAATACACAATATTGTGTAATGCCAAACCAGCTCGAGCTCTGGCTTCCCATCGACTTTCCTCACTTTCAAAATCCTGTCCATGTAGCAAGTCTATTAAGAGGGGAAGACAACCCGATTGACGCATAGCAGCACAGCTGTCCTTACTGTTTGACATTGCAAGCAACGTTCGCGACATATCATCTTTGTCATGAGTGCCAAGCAATGAAAGTAGTGACTGTACCATATCCGATTTGGTGTCAAGGTCATGATGCGTTGCAGCAGTGCTAGCAAAACTGATAACACTTGCTGTTTCAAAGCTTTCCAGTGCGTCATGGGGTGAAGGACACATAGCTTTTAAACTAGACTGGCTTATACTCCGTGCAACGTCTGCAGACTGTTTGGCTGTACCCTCATAATCATACTCTGTGCCGACAGCAAGATGAACAGCGTGGGTATCTTTCGCCTGACTGTATGTCACTGCTGCATGCTCTGTAGCCTTGATGTTGGGAATAAGAGCTTGACCATTTCCCCGTCGCAAAATTCCTCCCTGTAGCGGAAATGAAGGTCGCTTTCCTGTTTGTCCAGATAACATGGGGGCAAACACTTGGTTTGGGTGGGTAGCGATACATTGTTGAGGAGGTATAGTTCCTTGCGGAGCATCAAACAGCCTCATGTTTGCATATTCACTGACAGGGACAAGATAGGACGGGTCTACAATGCCTGGCCTTAAGTTAGGCCCAGAAGCTGAGGGGACTGCACCTGGACGAGATACGTTCGGTGGAACAGAGCCTCCTTGTAGTTTACTTTGCATTGACATGGCAGGATTCTGGTCAGATCGAGAAAACTGGGCTCTGGCTAAGTTGACTTGAAAACCAACTGTTGATGGGCTGCTTCTTCCTGCTGCAGACAGGGGTTCGGCTGGAATGATTCCAATACCAGAATTAGGCGCAGGGTGCACAGTTTGTTCAGTATTAACAGTTACTCCGCCTGACGATAAAAAGTAATACATTATTAAAAAAATACTCAGACATACATTTGAATAATAAAAGTTAATACGAGAAGACTTTCCGTGTTTACTTAATAATAATATTTCGGCTGTCATCAAGCCTAAGAAGAATCAAAAACTGCCCTTAATATGATCACACAGTCCTTTTAACAACAGAAAGATTTATCTAGCTAAGTTATCACTTTAATTACAGCAAAAAGCAAATACCAAACTTATGGACACCAGCCCTTGCTGTAGAATTATATGATCTACAAATACACATTTAGGTTGAAATGCTATTAATTCAGGAATAAAACATACTGATGAAGGATTATTAAGAACTAAATTGTTCAGCCCCTCATGGGACACCAGTTGCTTGTTCATTCCCGTAATATCAAGAGAGATGTGTCACTCCCTTCTCCGCAGAAAACGAGAAATGGAGGAAAGCAACTCTCTAAGAGCCACTTAATAAGGAGAACCCAGGCATTTCACACCCCGACAGGAAATGAAAAACAGTCGGACATACTATAGCACGGGTTTATTATAACCAAGATTGAGTTAACAAAGAAAATTGGGTTTTGCTTGACTACACAAGGATTTAAGTAACGGTCCGCGTAAGAACTAGGCAAAGAACAATAGGCCTCCGGTCGGAACAGCCGTTACTCTTTCTCCTCTAATCCAATTACTGTACCGAATTCTATTGGACAGAGTGCGCTGTGGCGGCAATTTTGAAATGAAAAAGCTTCCCCTACGGCATTGCCACGCTTGCATGTACTAATACTTAGCTACAAACAAGTTGAGAGCATAGAAAATCTATCGTTCGAGTTAGAGAAAATTCAGCCATGGGAATCATCCTATATTTATTCTGTTTTCCTGCGACACCGTACAGCTTAGAGATAATTATGTAACTGGAGATGATAAACGTGACCTTGCGGACGGGAGCACGCAGCATGACAGCAAATTCCTTTAGAGGCAAGAGAAGCGCTTTTGAAGTTCAAACGATAATTATTAGAAAAAAAGTCTGTACAAAACACACAAAATTCTGCTTTGGTTAAAAAAATTCCTTTCCCATTCCCAATAAATCGAGTTTGCACGATAGAAAAGGGATCTTAGCGTTTTGGACCTTGATCTATGTAATACAATATTAACTATTATTGACTTTTAAAAAAGTCCAAATTCGAGTTGTAATGGGGTTAAACTGTAAGTGCTCTTTGGTCTCATCCTACCTTTCTGTGCAAGTTGGTCCTGTTCACTGCAGAAGCCGCTGTCCCGGCCAGGTTGCTGAGCTGTGATTACATTGCCTGCTGCTGCATTTGTTTGCGTGTTACTCTCCCTTAAAGCTTGGGCTTTCTCCCCTACATTGGACAAACCAGCATTTCTTGCTTCTTCTTCAATTGCTCGGTGTTCATCCCAAGTGATTTGTTGTGAATGGTTGTCAGACGATCCAGATTCCTTGAGACATCAAAATTTACAAATTTTAGTAAAAAACTATGAAAAAATCTTGTGAAATCATGAACAACTATTTCGAGGCAAACTACTGAAAGATTTGTTAGCTGCATGGTAGATATAACTCTTCTATTTAAACTCATCCTCCTACAGCCTGATTTTCTATAATTATCGAGCCAAGTGGCGTATTAGGCTAGCACTTATCTCCGGTAGTGTTAAGTGGATGAGAGTCCTTGACTCCCTCTGGACAGGACAATAATTTATTGCAGGTTAGTCCCCAGCAGTGGCTGATTCTCATTTATACAGCTGAGTTAACTGGAACAAATTATCATTATCGTCACCATCATTGTCATCATCATAACCATCATCATGATCACGGTCACCATTATCATTATCATCACCATCATCATTACCATTGTTACCATCATCATCACCATTATCATGATCATGATCATTATCATCATCATCATCACCATCACCCTCGTCATCATCACTGTCATTACTATTTTCATAACTGCTATTGTCATAACTAAATGTCTAACACCCTCTACTTAGTAAGTTGAAAAATCATGATCTTACAGCACACGATCCTTCCTCCACCCACGGTGGGGTAAGGTAAATGTTCTCTGATGATGGCCGGCGAGAATTTTCAGCAGTTCCTGTCCTTCTGTATTTGGAATAATCCTGTCACAGAAATGAAGGTAGTTGCTTTATACACATTTACTGAGAAAATGAGTGACAAAACGTTTACCTGAAGTAACTTTAAATGATTACCTTGGAGATAGAAAAAAAAGTAAATCCAAAACCAAAATACATGTACTTTGTGAAGTTCCAAAACTGATTATTCCAATGAAATCGGTGCCTTATCAGCTTTTACAAATTTCATAAATTCTCCCAACAGAGATAATAGAAATAATGTAGGGAGAGATGACATCTTGATTAAATGCCATATCATTTTTGTCTAGTGCAAGATAAGTGTCCTTAAGTTCTCCCAAATGTTACGAGATAATAGGGATAAAAATAATGTGTAAAAACGATCTCTTGATAAAATTTAAAACATAGAAGCTTTCGGCTGTCTTACTGCAGCCTTTATCAACTGAATAAATTATGCGTGAACGGTGAACTTAGAAACGTGAAACTACTTTCCAAAGGCTCAAATATCGCCAACCATCCTTGGACAAACAATCATCACATTGATTTCGACAATGCATCCATTATTGATAAAGGAACTTTTAGAACAAGAAAGACGCTGGAACCATGGCACACTGCAACAACAAAACATGCATACAACAATTCCAAACCTTTGCCACGTCAATATACAATACTTTTAAACAACTGAATATTTTTACAGGTTTTAATGTTATACCTTTATTCATTTTATTCCCTTGTGTTTTAATTCACTTCGGTCTTTATAAGTTTTACCGTTCACGCATAATTTATTCAGTTGATAAAGGCTGTAGTGAGGCAGCCGAAAGCTTCTATGTTTTAAATTTATCCAGAGATCGTTTTTACACATTACATTATGATTTTACCTGGATGCTCTTCCATTTTTAAACATAATAGGGATAATTTCTTTAAAACTCCATTATGTCGTTTTATCACAAGACCCTTCGATTTTCCAGATGTTGAATTGCATTAATTCAAATGGTAATAACAACAGCTAAGCTTACCCTTGTTGAATCTTTATCATCATCTGGAAACACAGGTACATTCTGTATTTGTCTCATCCTCTCTTCAGAAACCATTTTATTTATGCTATAATCTTCTTCTGCGCTCATTTCTCCAAAGTCCTGGAATTCAATAGTCTTACATTATACTCATCCACATGACCAATCAATAGATTAAGAGGTAAATAAAATAACATCCTCATAGTGATTGGAATAAAAAACAACAGTTCCTAATTTTGTTGGCTCAAATTAACCCTCTCTGCCTTAAACAACTCAAGTAATGTGCAGCTAAGTTCTCCCAACTAGAAGCCCTACTCTCATGTTACCGGTTTAGAAAACCTTGCTTTTCATTTTCAATTGTTGAGCTGTGTTTAATTAATTTTTATTTCTTCGATACCAAATGTCTAAAATTGTATGAGTTTTGTAAGGAGAGGTAAGAGGTTGATAAACTGGCCAGGGCTGAAAGGGTTAAACTTGAGTTCTAAAACAGATATATATCTAAGAATATATCTACAAAAAACAGAAAAAAAAAAAAGATTTAGAAGACATCCTTATATGCTATGGTTTTTCAAGCCCCATTTTTGAACCTTTCGTATCCTTTTTTATGTGAAAACAGTGTTGGCAGTACACTGTAATCTCTTAATAATTATTTAAAGCACAATTGTCAAGGTAAAAGACAATACAATTAGACTTCTTTCAACCCTTTGAGGTAAAAAAACAATTATCATTCTTAAAGAACAGAAAGAATATTTGCTTCAGCTGTGCTGATGGAGGATTCTTACAAAATATTTCAGTTAAAAAACAACCAAAGCAACATCTCTTGGCTATTTACTAGTTCTGATCAATTTGGTTCTTAAAAGGTCTACAATAATTTGTCTGTGACAAAATACAGTAAGCTGCAGCCATTTAAGAGAAAACACTATTTTTAAAAAAGATACACATCCACAAATTCTAATGTAACAGTTTTAGTAAGCCATGGAAAAGATGAATCAGTACCAGAAAAATTGGGCAAAATAACTTATGAATGAGCCTGGCTATGTTTTTCTTTCTGCTAAAATTTTATTTTAAAAGGAAATTGAATTTTTTTTTGCAACAAAGACAAGATATAGAACATCAAAAACATACCAGCTGTTTCAAATCCAAGCTTCAAATGATAAACTAAATATTCTTAGAAATTTTCAAACTGCCCACTTTAAGAGCTGTTTTGAGCTGAACAAACTCCATGAATGCTACACAACATCTGCCACTTTCTAAAAGCACTCACGTTCAGTGGTTTCACGTCATCAATAATTATTGCCACAAATAGAAGGTTCCCTTATCAGCAAACAATACCAACTTATCTCTAATTGTCTGCCTTTCACAGCCAGACAAACAAACAAACTCAAAATATAATATTCTGTTTGATAATGCTCTCTCACTGCTGTTAAAATAACTTCTCAACTCCAACACAAAATTTTCTGCTCGTCAAAAAAATTTTTTTAAAAATGCTTCACACTAAAAGAAAGCTAGAAATATTCAAGCTCAGAAAAAAAAAACATCCACTACATAAATTCCAAGTTTTCGTTTTTGAAGAAAATTAATATCAGAGATCATATCTTATATGTAAACTCAAAATAATTTAAAGCTTATCCTGCTACACACAGTTGCATATAAACTAAAAATGTTCTAATTTCAAAACCAGTGCTTGAAAACCTACAAAGTGACCATTCATTTTCTTTGTCTTTAGAAGTAGATTCTGAGAATGTCCATTACTTCAACAGATTCTGAGGTTTTTAATTTTGTTGAGTTTTTATGACTTTTTAATAATTTAGCAGAATAAGGGATAATATTAAGATGAGATTTACAGTGAGACTAATGTTCAGACAAACACTACAGTTTGGGCATTTACCAATTATCATGTACTTAAACCTACTCTACTTACACTTTACAGTAAAAAGAATTTATAATGTAGAAAGTTCTTACTAACAAAACCAAGCAATACAATTATGTAACAAGATTCAGCAGGTGAATAAGTTAGGAGTCACACTGTATGTTTTACCAGAAGTTAAATGGGAAGAAGGAATGAGAAGGCATAAATTATCATGGTAAAAAAAGTACACGCAAGAAACATTGGTATGACCTAGGGTTGTTCAGGGAGATATAACAAGTGGAGGGGATAATGAAGTGAGAATTATTTAACCCAGGAGGAAAGGTACAACCTGAGGAGAGGGTTTCTATCCACTATAAAAATGCCTCAAATTTTCACTAGCCATTTTGGCTTTGGAAAAACCTTTGGCTAGTTGGCTACCACTACTTTCAAGCCCTGTCACTATTATCATTATTGTTATATTATTATTATTATTATTTTTATTATTATTATTATTATTATTATTATTATTATTACTATCATTATCTTTATCTTTGTTACTATTATAAGTATTACTGTTACTTTCATAATTACTATTATTGTTATAAGTATCATTATTAATATTTATATTATTGTTGTTATTATATATAAATCAATGTCATTAAAATAGCTTAAAAGGTTAAATAAAATGTTAAAAGGCTAAAATATGATAAAAGGTTTAAACACTCAAGCGTTTTGACTAAAAGTCATCTTTAGGAGTTAATTCTGCAGTGAGCATATATTTATATTGCTTTAAGTTATTCCCGTAGGGAACAGTTGTGCGATAAAGCAATATATAAATCAGTTATAGAGGAACTGCTACAATGGAGAGAGGAAGGGTAGAAAGTTAAGGGATTTTCCTAATCGCCAAAGTTATTCATAGACAACCAAAACTAGAGTTTTAAAGAAAATGTCCTCACCTGCACTACGCCATCATCTTCCTCATTAAAGGGTGGTGACAAACGCAGATCCTCGTCTGAAGGCATTCGACTAATTTGCATACTAGTCTGACCCGATGGAATTTCTTGTTTGTTAGAAATAAGTCCAAAATTCTAAGACCACAAATACCAAAACAATTTTAATGAATGTTATAAATAATGAACTAAGCAGAAAAGACAAGGTCCAGAGAAAACTTAAATCTGCCAGATCATATTTGATAGTTTCGTAGTTTATCAAACAATTATATTAAACAGGTAAATTAACAAAGGGGTTTAATTGTAGTCTGAAATCTTAATAAAGTTCTTCCCTTCTCTTGATAACTTACCCGAACAGAATCTATCTCCTCTCTATCCCAATCTGGTGGCCGTTTTATTTGCTCTTCTTGAGCTCTTTGGTAAATTGCTTCATCTGTTCGGTACATATACTTCTCTTCTTTCTGTCGAAAGGAGCCACTAAAATCCTACACCAAAGAAACATTTTAGGTTATAATTTAGATATCATTTTTATTTCTTGTCATACCTTCAGCTATCTGCTTGTGCTACACCATTTTTTTTAGCCCTTTCAGCCCAGAATATGCATAATGATGTATTGCTAAACTCTCCCATCTAGAACCATACCTTTCCTGTTACAAGTTTAGGAGACCTTTGCTTTTCATATCAGTACTTTTCGAAGCTTGATAATTTTCCATTTTCTAATTACAGAATGACCTCTATTTATGAGTTATGTAAGGAGAGGTTAGATGTTGATAAAGTAGCTGAGACTGAAATGTGGAACCCCTCTGGTAAGTGCAAGCAGGGAAACCAAAGAATACGTAGAGGTGGAGTGAGGAAGTGGAAATGAAGGACAATAGTTATATCTTGAGAAGGGAACTCAAAATCAAAGAAGGAGGAAATCTTTGGTCAATGGACTATGCTGCAGCAATAGGCCTAAAATAAGTAGGTAACCTAATTTATAGCCTGAAAACTAAAATCAGTATTCACTAGATTGCTTCTGATGACATAGAACAATACTAGCCATGAGGCTTAGCACCATATGATAGGATGAGGTGCCAATCAAAATGATTATGTTGTTGGGCTTGGTGGTCTTGCCACTTTTGATATTTGAAATTACTATAATTGTCATTTTTAATATTTGTACAAAATATTTGATATCTTAGCTTAAATTTAAATTATCTTAGGGAGGGCCACAAATTTACATCATTAGTTTTTATCTAAGGGTGCATTGGTTTGGGCCTTTTCCAACTATTCTGGATTAAGAATAACATTTTGAAATTTCTTCCCAATTGTTAGGGCGATGAATTATCTATTTCAAGTTCAAATTTCCAAAGAGTTTTGTCACTGACAAATGTTCAATTTGTAACTTCGCAGGAAAAACAGCCACAAGAAACGTTTTTATTCCATGTATTTCTATTCTGGAATAGGCTCAAATGAATGCACCCTAACAGTCACGTGTTACCCTTGGTAAATAAAGTCACTTATTTACTTACTATAATTTTGTAACTGTAAACATAACTTAGGGTTTTTACCTTAACTGAATCAACATCATCAGTTTCCCATGTGGGGAGGGCTTGGTGGTTATTGTTTTTCTTCTGCTTTTGTTTTGTTTCTTTCGCCCTGTCCTCTGCACTGAAATCCTAATGACAAAAGAACATTACTCAACCTTTCCTTGTTTGTATTTAACAGTTGTAGCTCTCAGGACAACATTTATTTATGGTGCCTTAACAAGAACATTCTTGACTTAAAATAAATCATTCTTAATAATGGGCAGTCATTTGATAAATATACATTTTAGATCAACTTACTTTAGTACAATCACTGTCGTCGAGATAGGCGTTATTCATCATTCGATCAAGGTGGTCTTTGTTGAGCTTTCGACCCCTCATTCTCGGTGACATCGATGCATTAGAGCTGATACTGCTACCCTTGTTGCTCGAACCAATGCCTGCAGCATAGCCTGCACCCATCACCCCTGGCACAGCCTTGGGCCAGAAGCACAAGATATTCTGTTACATCCCAGCACTTATCACATTTATTCAACTGTTCATTTCTAATTTTTCAAACCTTAAACAGAACAGCCTTATGTTTTTAAATTTTCCCATCCAGGACCCACAGTCATTACATGCATTCTAGTTAGAAAGAACTTTGCTTTTCGTCTTTAGTTATTTACCTTGTTTTCCCAATCCCCATTTTCTCACAATAAAACATTGTTTCGAATGAGTCTAAGTAATGAAAGTTAATCAACTGGTAGGGAATGAAAGGTATAGTGAGACCAAATCTTGATAATACTTTCAAAATTATAAGACCAATATCTTAACCTTTCACTACCATGCCCTGGTTTTCCATCACAAGCCAAACATGACCCATTCCATCACAAGCTGGATGGGGCTTTAGATCAGCGCCAAAAGTCAAATAAGTGGTAGAGAAATGGTTAAGAATCAGACGGAGTTTTTGATGAAAGATACCTTTGTGTGATTGGCTGGTCTTTGTAACTTGGGGCTACAGCATTGATTGGCAACACCACCATTTGGTATTGTATCACTAGTCATAACTTTGCCAAAATTTGAAGTTTTGTTCATCAGTGAGCACATAGCAGTTTGTGCATTCTGAAAATGAGAATTAACATAAGTTAGAATATAAAGTTTTCTTCTCTGTTTCTAAGAGGAATATTGTAATAAAGACAGGAGAACCGCACACACAGTAAATATAGGATATCTCTGAATTTAATTACATACAGCAAATATTTCACAGTATACAGTTTTCTAGCCTCTAATCTACAAAATAGCTTAAAGATACTTCTGAATTTCTAATAAAACCATCAATATAAAACAAAATCATAGTACCAAACTTGGGTTAAATGTTTTACTTGAGATACAAACCACAGTACAGATTGACCTCAACTAAAAATCCCAGGGTTGACCACTACATGTACAGATAGATACAGATACAGATAACTTTATTTTCATTTCCTTCAATAAGATTACATTGTAATAGATGAATTTTAGTTAAGTTTTTAGATATTG
>JAOBRD020430252.1:0-18690 GCA_027575215.2 Hydrozoanthus sils | reverse complement strand
ACCCTTACTCTACCTTCACTCTACCCTTACTCTACCCCTACTCTACCCTTACTCGACCCTTACTCTACCCTTACTCTACCTTCACTCTACCCTTACTCTACCCGTACTCTACCCTTACTCTACCCTTACTCTTCCGGTACCTTGATATGGTTGGGGTATTCATGGGCAGGAATAGCGTAAACATATTTCTTGGAGTCTGCGTAGTAGTAACAAAGGCAAGGAAAACTGCTATCAGCTGTAAAGGAGCCAGGCCTTTGGATCTCCCAGTAACCCACATGAATGCGCCACGGCTGTGAATGAAAAGATTCTAAATAATGAAAGCTGAAGATTAAAAGCCATAAGTAACTTATTAAAAACCACTGCACTATTAACATTCAGTCAAGAATTACTTTTGTTACAGTAAGAATTAATGAGTAGTTTCGACAATGGTCGTCCGGGCGTGCACATTTAAAAAAAAATGAAGTAGTTGGTGACGAAGCTGTCAAAATTCGGTGAAATCAACAGCTGAGCAAAGGGAGTTGTCATACATCGAGGACAAGACTAACTGCAGGGTGGGCATAACATGGAGTTTAGGCCAAAAGCATTGAAAGATTAACTATTTAATCCCAGTCAAACTGCAATTAAATAGATTAACAAATGTAGCACATTAAAGAAAAGGGTCTAGTAAGCCTAGCGGAACATGGCAAATTGGAAACTTGGAAATTTCAAGCACGTATGTCCCTATGCGCTCTTCTAAATTGATTTAATCAATTAGAAAGTGGCAGAACATAGCATCAATTCGGATGAAACTAGATTTGAAAAATGATATAATCTGGGCCTGCGCAGAAGCCAAAACTGTGTCGTCTTTGCATTAAGAAAACTTAATTTATGGCATTTCATCTGGACAGCATTTAATGCTTTTATTCGATTCAATTTCCTGCGTCTATCATTTCAACTTAGTTTGAAGTGGTATTCTATTATGTGTGCGTTAAAAACTGAAAAGAACAGAAAAAAAAACCAAACCAGCATAGAAGTACAGCTTGAAAATGAAGCGGCGAAAAGTCAATACCCTGCCATCAAACGTTTTTGTTGCTAACAGTTAACAAGTCTTGATAGTTATTCTCAATTAGAAAATTTGAATCGCTGAAGTTTTGGAAAGTTGGT
Source organism: Hydrozoanthus sils (assembly GCA_027575215.2). Lineage (NCBI taxonomy): Eukaryota > Metazoa > Cnidaria > Anthozoa > Zoantharia > Hydrozoanthidae > Hydrozoanthus > Hydrozoanthus sils. Next base: position 17,547 of record JAOBRD020430252.1, on the reverse strand, counting down.
CTTTGTGTAATCGGATTTCAAAGAGCTTGCAGCATTGAGCCAGTTGGTATGGCGATTTCAAAAGTTTGCGCGTGTAACAACATTGAATCAGATAGGTTTTGCGAAACTTGAAAGGCCCTTTTCCTGTTAAAGCCAATCAAATGCTTAGTAATCTTTCTAAGGCAGCTTGCTACACTGAGTTTTAAGGGACATCGTTTGGCTTACAAAAGCATGCTTAAAGTTATCAACATGTGCAGGTTTAAAGAGCGGGCGGGAACTGAACCCAAAAATTAACGTCTCTTAATTGAAATCCTTAAAGATGTGGAGACCGTATATTTGAAAGATTTTTTCTTTTCTCGCGCTGATAATCCGAAAAAATGTAGTTTAAATATGCGTGTTTCGGGTCGTTTAGAGTCGCTGAGCGTGGGCACTTGTCAACATGTCAGCGGTAAACGTTGGTAATGTATAAAGTAGGTCGTGGGGAAGTGACCGAGAGCTTGAACTGTTTTTGTAGTCATAAGCTCGCTTAAAACTCAGTGTAGCAAGCACGACACGAGAAAAAAAATGTCGTTTTCACACTTTTAAAGATTTTGTTTGATAAAACTCGATTTCTTGGTTCAGTTTGCCTTTAAGTGTTTAGCAAACAAATGGAAAGCACATTTAAACACAGTTTGCTTACTGTTAATGGCAGCTGCACACCGAGGGGTTTCAACAACTCGTTGGTCCATGGTCCTGAAACCAGAGATTGACTTGTGTTGCCCAGTGTACAAACAAAAAGAAAAAAGGTACAAATAAATTGCAACATACAGTACTGTTTTCCTTGTGTGCCGTGCAAGCTTTTTTACTGAAAATGTTTTCTTAGTTTGATTTTAAATTAGTGCTATGTTCTAACATAAGTTGCACAGTCATTCCACAAAGTTGTTTTTTAGTGGGCGACGAGTCAATCAGTGCGTGATTACTGTCAAGTGTTATCCTCTTTAAATTAAGTTTATTGTAGTGTATGGTATGGTATGGTATGGTAATGTATGGTATAGTACGGTATAGAATGGAATGGTATGATACGGAATGGTATAGTATGGTATGATATGGTACGATACGGTATGGTATGGTACGTTATGGTATAATAGATATGGTGTGGTATTGTATAATGTGATATGGTATGGTATGGTATGGTACGGTATGATATGGTATAATATGATGTGGTATGGTATGGTACGGTATGATATGGTATGGTATAATATGATATGGTATGATACGGTATGGTACAGTATGTTATGGCATGGTATGATTATGGTATGTTATTTATGGTATGGTACGGTGCAGTATGGTGCGGTATGGTGTGGTATGGCATGGTATGGTATCATATGGCATGGCATGATATGGCATGGTGATGTATGGTATGGTATAGTATGGTGTGGTACAGTACAATTGGTACGGTATGTTATGATATGGCATGAAGTGGAATGGTATGGTATGGTACGTTATTATAATAGATATGGTATGGTATGGTATAATGTGATATGGTATGGTATGGTATGATATGGTATAATATGGTATGGTATGATACAGTGTATGATACAGTACAGTATGGTGTGGTATGGTATGGTATAATATGATGTGGTATGGTATGGTACGGTATGATATGGTGTGGTATAATATGATATGGTGTGATACGGTTTGGTATTGTATGGTACAGTATGTTATGGCATGGTATGATTATGGTATCTTATTTATGGTATGGTACGGTGCAGTATGGTGCGGTATGGTATGGCATGGTATGGTATCATATGGCATGGCATGATATGGCATGGTGATGTATGGTATGGTATAGTATGGTGTGGTACAGTACAGTTGGTATGGTATGGTATTGTACGGTATGTTATGATATGGCATGGTGTGGAATGGTATGGTATGGTACGATACAGTATGGTATGGTATGGTACATTATTGTATAATAGATATTGTATGGTATGGTATAATGTGATATGGTATGGTATGGTATGGTACGGTATGATATTGTATAATATGGTATAGTATGATACAGTGTATGATATGGTACAGTACGGTATGGCATGGCATGGTATATGGCATGGTGTTTATGGTACAGTATGGTATGGTCTGGCATGGCATGGCATGATATGGTATAGTGTGGTGTGGTAAGGTATGGTATACAGTACAGTACTGTATGGCATGGTATGATACAGCATAGTATGGTATGGTATGTAGTGGTGCGGTACAGATGGTACAGTATGGCATGATATGATATGGCATGGTATGGTGTGGTGTGGTATGGTGTGATACAGTACAGTTGGTACAGTATGGTATGGTGTGGTATGGCAGGGTACAGTACAGTATGGTATGGAATGGTATGAAACAGCATGGCATGGCATGGTATGGTGTACGGTATGGCACAGTACAGTATGGTATGGCATGGTATGATATGGCATGGTACAATATGGCATGGTATGGTATGGTACAGTATGGTTTGGTGTGGTATGGTATGGTATGGTGTGGTCTGATGTGGTCTGGTGTAGTCTTATGTGGTGTGGTGTAGTGTGGTGTGTTATGGTGTGGTACAGTACAGTTAGTACAGTATGGTATGGTATGGTGAGGTACAGTACAGTACAGTATGGTTTGGCATGGTATGATATGGTATGGTATGGTACAGTATGGTGTGGTATGGTACAGTATGGTATGGTATGGCATGGTATGGTGTGGTTTGGTGTGTGGTATGGTGTGGTATGGTATGATGTGGTGTAGTCTGGTGTGATATGATATGGTGTGGTGTGTGATATGGTAAGGTGTGGTATGGTATGGTGTGGTGTGTGGTATGGTGTGGTCTGGTGTGGTGTGTTATGGTGTGGTACAGTACAGTTAGTACGGTATGGTATGGTATGGTGAGGTACGGTACAGTACAGTATGGTATGGCATGGTATGATATGGTATGGTATGTTATGGTATGGTACGGTATGGTGTGGTATGGTACAGTATGGTATGGTATGGCATGGTGTGGTGTGGTATGGTGTGGTGTGGTAAGGTGTGGTGTGTGGTATAGTGTGGTATGGTATGGTGTGGTGAAGTCTGGTGTGATATGATATGGTGTGGTGTGTGATATGGTAAGGTGTGTGATATGGTATGGTGTGGTGTGTAGTATGATGTGGTCTGGTGTGGTATGGTATGGTGTGGTTAAGTATGGTTGGTGTGGGATAGTGTCGTGTGGTCTGGTGTGGTATTGTATGGTTGTGGTGTGTGGTGTGGTGTGCTATGGTGTGGTATGGTGTGGTATGGTGTGGTATGGTGTTACTCAAAGCAAACCTATAAAATTGCAAACAGTAGCCTGAAAGGTTTGAAAATAACTATGCATAGACTTCATTCATCGACATAAAAATACTTTACAACATGTACGGTTAAAACGGCAAAGTTTGTCATGGCAGAACTGTGGGGACTTAATTGTAAAGAGGTACAGAAAACGAGAAATCGAAAAAATACCTGCTGTTAGGATAAGTGCTTTTGATCTGTATTCCCCCTTTGCTGTCCTTACAGTGACTACTGATCCGGGTTTAATCGCCAACACTTTTTCGCTGTCACGAAGAGTTCCGCCATAATCAACGAATTGATCCTAAAGGCAAAATAGTGTAGTATAACAAAATACCCCAGCACGATTCAACCACACACCCGGAAACACATGCTCTTCTTAAAATTTTGTTCGATACAATTTAAATCCACTATTCTTCTTTAAGTCAGCGGTGCAGTGTCCGAGCGGTTAGCGTGTAATCCTAAGGTCGCGAGTTCGAGCCCCAGCCAGACCACTGTGTTGTGACCTTGAACAAGACACTTCACCAGACTTTGTTCCAGTCGACTCAGCCGTATAAGTGAGTACCAGTTCTTCTGGGAGCTAAGTCTGCGATGGATTAGTGTCCTGTCCAGGGGGAGTCAAAGACTCTCATCCGCTTAACACTACGGAAATCGGAGATAAGTGCCAGCCTAATGGGCCATGCCAGTAGACTCGAGAAAGGATTTAGGTTTTTTTTCGCTTTTATTTTTCTTTAAGTGTACATAAACATAGTAATTACATAAAAAACTTGATTTATTTGTTTTTCTGATATTGAGAAAAGGGTTGGTACATTTGGTTTGCCAATCAGAGTACATAATCTTATCTTTACTTTGCTTGTTGGCAGAGTAGATCCTTGGACAGATAACTTTGAACTCTTTCTTGTATTATGTGGAAAGGAAAATATTAATCTGTTAAAAACTACAATAAAACTACTTATCTGCACACCTGAAGGGCCCTCAAACACCTATCGGCAAGCAGCATTCCACTCGTTGGTTCAAACGCAGCCAAAGTTGTTGGCGAAAAAGCCAATTCTGGATGTTTATTTTGGAGTTCATCAGCAGAGAGAATATCACACTGGTTTCCATATTTCTGAACACAGCCAGCGATTTCCTTTATGTCCACATGTGGAACATCTTCTAAGGATAACATTCCAACTTGCCTGAAACCAACAAAACCGCACACTTAGATTCCGCACACTTTAATAGCTTCTGATTAACATTTAGATGCTCCGACTTACTGAGCTACAGGAACCAATGACCTTCTAATTACTGGTCAGGTGTTCTAAGCTACAAAGCTAGAGAAACCCATGACCATCTGATTGCTGGTGAGATGTTATAAGAGACAAAGCTAGAAAAACCCATGATCTACTGATTACATTGCATTTAGATGCTCCAGAGCAACCCATGACCTTCTGATTAACAGATGGATGTTCTAAGCAATAAAGCTAGAGGAATTCATGACCATCTGATTACCAGTTAGTTGTTCCATTCAACTGAGTTACAGGAACCCACGGCCCTCTGATTACTGGTTAGATGATCTAAACTACAAAGCTAGAAAATCCCATGACCCTCTGATTACCAGTTAGATGCTCCAACTCACTGATGAGATACAGGAACCCATGACCTTCTGATTCACTGGTTATTAGATGTTCTAAGCAGCAAAGCTAGAAGAATCCATGAACCTATAGATTACTGGTGAGATGTTACAGGTGACAAAGCTAATCGAACCTATGATCCTGTGTTTACCAGTTAGATGCTCCAACTCATTGAGCTACAGGAACCCATGACCTTCCAATTACTGGTTAGATGTTCTAAGCTATAAAGCTAGGGGATCCCATGAACCTCTGATTACTGGCGAGATGTTCTAAGCGACAAAGCTAGGGGAACCCATGGCTTACCAGTTACATGCTCAAACTCACTGAGCTACAGAGACCCATGATTCTCTAATTACTCAGGTTAGATGTTCTAGGCTACAAATTAAAGTTACAGGAACCCAGCATGACACTCTAAATACTGGTCAGATGTTCTGCCATACAAAGCTATTTGTAAGCCTTTGCAGTTCCTAGCACTCTATAGCTACATATATACAGCACAGTTAAATTATTATTAAACTACTTAAAGCATTAAATCAAAAATTCATCACCTAGCCTGGTTAAAAACAACATTGAAATTATAGAAAACATAACCAAATTAAGAACTTAAAATTATATTGGTTGATAGAAAAATAAGTAAAACAAATTTACAAATTGGAAATCCAAGAATGTCATTGACTGGCATTGTGTTTAGGACTCAACACTCATACCTAAACAATTGCTTCTTTGCTTTTTTCTCTATCTGCTCCCATTTCTGGAAGGCAGAAGGCATAAGAGCTGCATAATAGGACTGTTGGTAACCATAACGGGTTATCCTGGATTGGCCGTGGGAGCTTCCTCGAGTGTGTGGTAATGGAAACTACAAATAAACAGTAGAAAAAGCTAGGGTTCATTATTTGAGGTACAATTATTGGTCATCTTATTAAGAACAACAACAAAAACAATACCAAAGTGAAAAGCTGCCTCAGCAACCAATCTCAATAACAATGGCAGCAGACGCAAAAATTAATTATTGGGGGAGCACAGTGGAAATTTTAATAGTTCATTAGGAAATCTGAAATTCCTATTCAAAAGTTAACTGTTGCTAGCCAGAAAATTATTGGGGGACCTGCTTCCCCTAACCAAATTATTGGGAGTGGGGGCCAGCAGTACCCCACCCCAGTTCCACCACCTATGTATAAGAACCACAGGGTTCCCAAAGTCTTTCAGTGTTAGTGGCAGTTTGGCCACAAGCTAAAGGGGATAATTGAGAGAAGGGAAAACTGTACATGTGATCATAAGTTTGGAACATTTCTTTCTCTATATCAAAATATAACAGCTAGATGCAATATTGTTCAGCACTGTCAATGTTTAAAACAATTAAATTTTGATCATTTAAAAAACTTTGGCCATAAGCTACAGTACTCAAAGTATAATAATTTTATTCATATGGACATAATTAAGTTATGAGAATATAAAACCAATTTATTGGATCACATGTACATGTACAGTATGTTAAATGAATAGTCACTAATTAACTGGCCACTAATAATGAATGAGGCACATACTGCACAATCCACATAACTATAAACCTTAAGAAACCTTAAATTTTATTTCAACTTCAACAAAAATTTAATTTAACTCAAATTGCCCAAGACTGGGAACAAAAAAAAATTCAGACTGTTAAGTTCAGCACTATCTGAAGTAAGTTTTCCCACATCTGCAGATCTCAACAACTCTATCCACAGTCATATCATGCAGGTAGAATGCATGATCAACATTTGTTGAGAGATGGTTAATTAATTCTATAAACATTCAAACCATGTGAACTGTCTGATATAATACATCAATTAACACTATAATAAGCAATGAATATTAAACTAATATATTTAAACTATAATTGTTTTGGCTGTTTTTGTACTTTCTCCTTTAGCCAGTGATTTTAAAGAGTCTGTGTATACAATTATATATATACATAATTTTACAACCACACAGTTATCAATACTAATTAATTGATCATGGGCATTCTGTTAAATCAAATAATTTTCTTAAACCCATAGGCCTACTGTAGAGCTCTAGGACTTGATCGAAATTTTAATAATTCTAAATACAGATCCAGCTTCTTCCCTCTAAGTAGTGAAGGCTTTCTTAGCTGTTAAGTACCTAGTCATGCATTGATATCTTTGAGCTTCAATTATCAACAAAAACAAAAAAATTTATTGTACCCCCCTAGGGGCCAAACTGAACAGTTTTTATAACGGGGTGGGGCTGGATGTTTTCTTGCTCTGAAAATGTTTTGGTTTGCCGAATTCAATTTGGCAGCAATTTTTTTGTGTCTCAAATAATAATCTGAAGCAGTGCTTAGCATATATGTAATTGACTTAAATGACCTCAATAAAAACTTTGTCATCACACAGTTGGGTCATAATTCAATTAAAAAGTGATCAGCTGTGATGCGAATACAGTGTTTCTAGACTCACATAATAAAAAATATCAATGACTGGCCATCAAGGACTTCAATTGTACATAACATAATTGTCCATTAACCATTTTTATAGTAAAATTAACACCAAACATATCGTTTTTGCCTAGAATAGCTATAGTGTCAACCAAGGGTTCATTAACGTCTTTTTCTTCTTTTTTTGGATGACAGACAAAATACTCAATTTTGTCTGTCATCAAAAACAAGAAGAAAAAGACGTTAATGAACCCTTGCATCAACCCAAAACTGTAATAGTAATATATAAATATTTTATAATAATATACACAACAAAATTACAGGGCAAATATAGAAAGTTTCTAATCAGTATATAACATCAACATAATCTTATTCAAGGTAGTTATAGCCGATGCAGTCATAGCAGTCATGGTAATCAAAGTATTTGTACTGTCTTTGTAGTAGTTGCGTAGTTGTTATCGTAGTTGTAATCATAGATGTCCCAAACGTAGTAATAATAAAAGGCCTAGTGCAAAAACTACGTAAGTGACTTTGTATGAAATACTAAATTCTCCCAATGGTTATCAACAATAACAGGGATAATGTAGGGAGAAATAAGAACTTCATCAAAAGTCACTTAGTTGTTTTTGCACTAGACCCTTTAATTGTAGTCATCACAGTCGTCATCGTAGTCATTAATTCCAAATCGTTGTAGTCGAAATCAAAGTCGCATTGTAGTCAAAGTTGTAGTCATTGTTGTAATCATAGAGTAAATTGCACCGAGTTAAATCTTTTTGCACAGTGTGTTTACAAAAATCAGCACTGCTCTCAACCAATCAGAATCGAGAAATTTTGTTGTGTATATTATTAGAATTGATCAGTATGATTCTGACCTTCCAGCAGATAATTAGCAATATGGATATAGTTATACAAAAAAGCTCCAATTTAAAATTTTTTTTGCGCATATAACAAAAATATTATCTAATTATCAATCTTGTTATCTTATAAATCATCAAGAGGTAAATTTTTTGAACTGCTCTTTTTAATTAGTAACTAGCTACAACATGCATGTACGTATATAGCTTGCAACGTATATTGTCACAACGGATAGCTTGAAATTGACTACATAATGTTGAAATGTTCATGTTAATAAAATTAAACGGGTAACATAAAATGCAAGTCGATTGTCACGCTGACGGCTGTACGTGCATGCATGGTCACGCTTTGGTCACACTAGCTAAGTTAGCCTGCGATCGCGAGCGGGCAATAAGATATAGCTCGTTCACATTCTTGTCAAATTCACGCAAATACAGCACATTGCAAGTACTGCTAGATTCAAAGTACTTAAAAAATAACAAAATCAAATCTATACACATTGAAATCGAGCAATCTGTGTGTGCGAGCTTGCAATTGGCTTAGCCGGTAACTGCCAAGCGTGAAGCCCCGGGATTGCCCACATATATTTATGCGGCCTTCTTGCGGAGTGTTCACCGTCCGTGGACAGGACGTTTAGCTGTTCGTCCCAGCCATAAATCTTCATTCAAGATGGGTAGGTTGGCTGCTCTAGTACGTGCAGCTACGACTTGCCACCTCGACAAATGTCAATGTGAAAAGTCGAGTACTGTTCTGTACTGAGTTACTTAACTTCGCAAATGTGCAGAATTTTAAAATGATTGTTGACATACCTGTTCCAACTGCAGAACTTTCTTTCCTCTAGAAGCCAAATAGTGTGCTGTTGCACAGCCCTCCACACCAGCTCCAATCACACAGACATCATACATGTCCGACATGTCGGACGAACAAACTAGCTTGATTGCGTAAGAGGTACAAAACACATTTGCAAAAATTTTTTTTCGGGGGGGGGAGGGGGAAAGGAGGTCAAGCTAATACAGCTTTATAGTTAGTGAAACTTCTCTCTATATATATAGCGGCTAACCTAAATGGAAACTCTCTTTTTTTACTCGTTGATTTGTTTCCTTTTGAAAACAATCAAGAAAAAAATTTAGGACCAAAGTCACTACCAAAAGTCCCCTCCCCCCTCCCCCCGCGGAGCTTCCTGAAACACTTTTTTTGCGGCATGGCACTCGACGAAACAAAGAAGCTGGCTACTGGGCAACAAGTAGATTTGGAATCTGAAATAAATCGATACTTTTAAACCGTGTGAATCTAGTTAAGACTGCTTTATTTGTACGGTCTATCGAACTATCAAGTCAGTGTTGGTGTAGCGAATGTTCCCGTAAGAAAAGTTTCGGCAAATTTGAAGCGGGCTGCATGGTTCTTGAAATATCGTCATTGTTTTTTTTGTCAAGTTTCAAGGCCTCGTATTTTTATTTTTGCTCCGTCTCGCCAGGCTTGGAGTTTCTCACAAAATGGCTCGCTTTTTCGGCATTTCCGGCCGAAAACTTGAAAATCTATGGGAAGTTTCTTGACAGCTGGCTGTTGGTTGATTCCAAACCGTTAAGTTTTATAAGAACCAGTAAATTTGGCCGAGGCTCGTTAATCTTAATTTTTTGACGACCTGAGACTTGAATTGTTCTTAATCATTTCTATGTACGGTTTAAATCTAATAAAAATCAAGGAAAACTGAACGAATTACTTGGCGGGCGTATTTTTCATCAATTCATCCCCACGGATTTATCATTGGTTCGCTAAGGGAAGAAATCAAAACAATGGTATTTTTAAGGAACTCGATTTTGTCGGGGGAGGTGGTGTGTGGCGACACAGGCCCCTACACCATCCCTCCCTGGACTCCTCTCTCCGCTCCACAAGGAAGGCGTTGGTGCAAATACTTTATCAATATCTATTTTGTTGAACATAATATTTGCTCCCAAAATTCAGCCTTTTTGAAAAAAAGGTGGTGGGTGGCGGGACATAATACCCCATCCCCCTAAATTGGGTTCCTAGGAAGTACCATTGTTTTGACCTTTTCCCCAAGTCATTTTCCCCGATCAAAAGCTACGAATCATTTATTATTCATTCTACAATCGAAGCTCAGTAGAACGGAAAAAAAAATCAGCTTACGAGTCTGAGCCTCGGCTTGTTCTTGAATTGTTCTTAAATTTGGTTCAATCTGTACCTCGTTGATCTTTTAAAAAAAGCAAACAATGTTCCAAAGTTTTGCGGGCTTCCTATGGTATTTGTTGACTTGCCTGGGCTTTCTGTTGTGGTGTTATGACACACTACCGTCGGTTAAAATCGTGTGCATAACTACAAAAAAAACCAAAACAATACGAAAACGCTCTCAACGAGATAAACATATTCATTCCAGGACGGCTCTTCAATGTTCACCGAGACAGATAATACTCTATTTATATGCATGAAAAAACTAGTATTTAGGTCGCTGATATCGATCGAAGTTTTTGTCATCCAAGTCTTGTTCTGGCTGAGTCAAGCAATGCATTTGCCTAGGATCTGGCTCATTCTATTCATTTTGGTTATAGGTATGATATTGATGTTATGTAATTATTCTTGTACTGATTACTAACGTAAGTAGTTTTAACCAAAATATGAGAAAATTTTTATCTTTTAAATTTCCACGTTTAGGGAAAGTGTATTTATCTTGAAGGTAACTTTGAGCTAAGACAATCAAGTAATTTTCTTATACTCGTTTCTTCAACAGATAGACTCCGTAACATTAATTTTACTTCTTAAACAATAATAGAGATTTTCGCATGTTACTCTGTTAGTTTCAAACGCTTCACAACAAAATCTTTTGATTATTTGTATCTTTTAAAAATGAAAACAAATCTTCTTCCCTAGAAAGATTTTAGCCTGAGTGTAATTCGGGTCTAAAAACATTTGTCAAGTCCTCTATCCAAAAATCAATGCTACAATGCTAACTGTGTGTCACGAATAAAATTGCTTTTCACTTTTTTTGGTATCACCGTATAAAACTTTAATTTGATGTAACAAATAACAATAGCAATAATAATCTTTATTTAGCTCATAATATAGTATATTTCATTTACAGTAAATATAATATAGTCATGCTGAAAATAAGAGTTTTTTGTTTTCTTGAGCCGATAATAAATATATAGTTAAATTCAACCTCCATAAATATTCGATAGGTTGTGCTTGATTGATACAGACTCGCGTTTAGCGTGACTCGACCATTATCGTTCGCTAAGAACCGAAAACGAACGATTCGTTGTTTAACTGATCTCTTTGTAAACTTTCTTTTACTTTTAATTTAGCTCGGCGAGAGTTAAATGTAGCTAGTTGGGCGCAACACCATTTGGTTTTGTGTGACAAAACATATAGCATGAGTGAAAGAACTGCTGCTGTTTAGCCAAAGGCATATATCAGTGTTATTCACTAAGACAAATAGTTTCCTGTTCCAGCAGCAATGAGTGGAGGCACGCATTGCTCAATGAGTCATTGCTATTTAGAATATAGACGAGGTTGTTAATGTTATGACAATGGAGCATTTGATTGACACGACTTACGCACTATTTTTAAATATGAACAACTTTAATTTATTAGAACTGCGAGGCACAGATTGGCCAAACCAGTAAAAATAAGAATAAGCTGAAGGCTCGATGGCCATTTTTTTTTTCACTTTTAATATAATGAACAAAAAATGGTTTGCAGTTTCTCTCTTTTTATCATTGCCGTTGCCTCATATTATACGCTGTACATGTGTACTTGCTCGAAGTTAGTTCCTTACAATGTACGTGTACTGCAATATACCATAGGCTTAGACTTTTATTCGATATTTAAACAATGCATATATACATAGGAATAATTTAATTTGAGGCTCAAATCGCCAAAAATTAAGAGCAATGAGCCTTGGCCAAATTTATTGTTTCCTATATAAAAAAACACGCAGTCGATGACAGCATGTGGCTCAGGCGAAACAGATTTAGTTATATTTGTAGCTCAAAAAGCAGAAAATCAATTACAAAAAAGGCCCAAGGAGAAAAACTTGGAGTCGTGTGCAGAGGATGTTATATCTGCCGGATATTGTTCGGATAACCGTGGCAATCGATCGATTTCTTGTTGACTGACAGTAATGGATCGCTACTGCTCTGATTGCATACAGAATTCATGTCAGTTGTCACCGAGTGTCTCTTTTATCTTATACGTGATTACGAGAAACCAGAGACTTGAGTAAGTCATAACAAAAACACTACCGGGCAAAGGCAACACTGAACTTTCCCAGTTCGTCGCTGCTTGTGTTAGGAACGCCTGCTACAAATGGATGGTTACTTCGGACACTCCAGGGGCATGACATTGTGCATGACGAAGGCCCAAGAAGCTTTTCGTCACAAAAGCGTGTATTTGGCAACAAATCAAATGCACCCAATGAAAAGAGCTTAAAACTTCTCATTCTGTTCAGAGTTAGAAACGAACAACTGAATAGTATAAAAGCTTTAATACTGATCATTTAATAATTGATTTTGAGTAAAATGTAAAGTCAACTTTTTTAACGAGTTTGCGCATGCCATTAAATAAATACTAGAAGTCGACGTACTGATCTTGAAGATGTAACAGGAGTATATATATTTTAAAAGGTAATTCCCCAGTTTTGCATTGCGCATCTTTACTGCGCATATTAGAAATTTTAAAGTGTTTACACATTTTTGTCATATTCTAGTGAATGTTGAGCTCTTAAAGACATATCAGGAAAAATTACTGCAAAAACGAAGTTTTCTTCATAATATATGGGGTTTTTTGTTTAACTCGTCCCAGTCTCCTCTCGGAAATGGGGTAAAAACAGCACATGTTTCGCCAGTTTTCCTAGAGTTTCTCCTAAACAAGCACGGGTATCCCACAATTTTTTTTCGTCAAACAATGAAATTTCAACAGGACTCTCTGAAGAGAAAAAATAGGAAAAATCTGAGTGTTAGAAGTGTGGAAAAATATAACAGAGACAAGAATACACTGTTTCTTTAGGTATTGGAAACATAGCAATACAAAAAGCACGCGAAAATGCCTCCTTATCAAAAATGGTTTTGCAGAAAATCTCAAGAAAAATTTTCCCCTAATCCAGAAGAAATCTTTACGTTATCTTCCTTTGTTTCCCTTATGCTCCTCGATGTTATCTTGGTTGGCCACACGAGGAAACGAAAGTTTTAATTTCAAGCTTACAATAACAGAAAAATAACCCAGGATGGTGTTTGTATCAATCATATCTCGAAAGTTAACATGGGCACCCCCCTTTTTTATTTTATTTTTGCAATTTACATGTAATGATTGACAAATGAGGAAAGTTTGACAAAAATCTAAGTGTGGGTTCTATTTCAGTGGAATGACCTTAAGTCGCGCATCAGCTAACTTAGCTTCTAGTTGCTAAAAAAAGACTCGGCAATTCCAAAATCATACCTCATGTCACGTGGACAAAATCTAAAACTAAGTAAAAAAGAGTTTGGTTCTTTGGCAACTGAAAAGGAGTGAAAAAGATTAAGTTTCTTTGGTAAAGTCAACATAAGTCGCTGGCCCACGTGGAAGTAGTAGCTATTGTAATCTATTGAATGCGGTATATATTTGTGACGTCCTCTGTAATAAGGCTTTGTTCTCTGTTCATTGAACATCTTGTAATTCCTTTAAAAATTAATTGAAAACAAGCTTTGATTCTCTCTTATTTGATTCTTTACAGAGGGAACAATTTTGATTCCGTTCCGTCAAACTTCTAGTGGACGTTTGGAAAGTGGAACGGAAAACCGACCACGAACCAGCAGAAACTAAAAGTAAGACTTGAGCGGGATTCAGTTCGATCTCCCAGGGGAAGTCTGAATAGTTTCAAGGACGGACAAAGTTGTTTGTCGTCCTGCATAGCGGGACGTGCGGTTAGATATCTTTACCTCGTCGCAAGATTTTGCTAACTGTCTTTATTGCAAATAAAAATGGCCAATGAAGGAAAACACCTCGTTATACTCACATCACTCTCTTTACGGTTAGAAACAAGAACGTAGTTACAATCTTTTTTTATATTAATCTTTTTTTATATTAAAAAAAAAGTCTTATTTTTGAACCGTGGTTGAATTTTTAACGTTAATAATCTTACGTACGTATTTGGTGTACACTTTTATTTTTTTATAAGAACAGTTAGAATTTACCAAAGCAACCAGTATCCATTTTCGCGCGCTCTGATTGGCTCCCGTATCTCGCTATATACATGACTAATAGTTGATTTTGAGGCGGTAGTCAAAATGGCGTCGCGTTAGCCGTTAGTTATAAACGATGAAATGATTGCTTTAAACGAAGAACCCCAAAATCACGAACAGAACAACAAGATTTGGCTTTTCGGTTTTAATGGTTGGGACAAAAAATTTTCTTTCAAAATCTGCTTAAAATCCACGACATTTATGTTCTTCAAAAAAACCCTGAAGAATGTAAACGAAACTCTAATGTACACGAAGCGCGCTTGCTAGAAATAGAAAAAAACTTGAATTTTGTCCTTCCTTTGAAAAATGAAGAGCATTTTATCCCTATCTTCTGGTAAATACTAAAACAACTATCCCCTGCAGGGTCGGTGTCTAGCTCTAGATATATACATCGACGCTTCGCGTCTCGGTATATACCCACCGCTATTCACCTCCCCTTCTGGAGATAGTTGTTAACTAATAAGAACTAAGAACTAGGGTTGGAACACTTACTGGTTATCATACAAAAAAGCGTGTACAGTGCAACCCCGAAAAAAAGGGACTATAAACGAAACCCCGGTACAGAAATATAAAATGAGTGAGCGCGCTCAAACACGCGTGAACTTTTTTTAGTTCACGAAGTGCTTAGAAAAATGAGCCCCAGTCGACAAATTTTCGGCCAACCATCGCGCAGGATTTGTGTATTGGCCCTAGAAATTTGATTTGCAATGTAACAATTGTTCTTATGGACATGTAGTTGCCAGCCGACTAATGTGATATATTGTTTTTAATTCAGTAAAGAATGGAACGGACTCTAAAGCCGGTCAGCTTAACTTATTCATGTCGTACCTTAATGTTCCTCGGCTGCATTTCATGGGCTCGTTTCAAGCAGACACGTGTACAGTCAATAATTATGTCGATAATTACGATATAAAGGCATTCAGTAGTTGGACCTGGAAGAGCAAAGTTGAGGGCGGTAATGGAGGATGGAATCCAATGGGGACAAACGATTGGAGGCTGAGGGGTTGTAAAGTTACAAGGTATCAACTTTACAAAAAATCCTCTCGTGTTTATAACAAAGTATATAGACACAGGAAGTACGTTTATTGCTTTTATAAAGTCCAATGGGGACAAACGATTGGAGGCCGAGTGGTTGTAAAGTGACAAGGAATCAATTTTACAAAAAAATCCTCTCGTGTTTATAACAAAGTATATAGACACAGAAAGTACGTTTATTGCTTTTATAAAATCCAATGGAACAAACGACTGGAGACTGAGAGGTTGTAAAGTGACAAGGTATCAATTTTACAAAAAATCCTCTCGTTTTTATAACAAAGTACATAGACTCAGGAAGTACGTTTATTGCTTTTATAAAATCCAATAGGGCCAAACGATTGGAGGCCAAGTGGTTGTCAAATGACAAGGAACCGATTTTACAATGAGGACAAACGATTGAGGCTGAGTGGTTGTAAAGTGACAAGATATAAGTTTTACAAAATTTCTCACATGTTTATAACAAAGTACAAGGCACTCGAAATACGTTTATTGCTTTTGTAAAATAGCAAACTGGCAAAAGCGTGTCTAAGAACTCTCTTATAGACATGGTTTTCTCAAGCTCTCGACCAAACAATGCGCGAGATTCACTGGTGTTATTCTATAATAGGTATTATAAAATGGAGACATAACGCGCGCTCTGATTGGCTGTTGCGATGGGGGCTAGTACTGGAAAAAACATCACAAAGACGCATTGATTTGCTTATGTTTTGTAAAAAGTTTTGTCATTAACTTTAACTATTGACTCATGTTAATCACTCAATCTTCTCTAGGGCCTGTTACAAGGACGGAGTATGTGAAACATGGGATCAATCCATGCACACAAAGAAGAGAGATAATATTCTCGGAGCTGCAGTTGCAGGTGAGTTGAGACAGTAAGACAACGCTTTACTTTCACCTTTGCAAACGCTTAACGTATACCTTTAAAAACGCTTAACGTATACCTTTACGAACGCTTAACGTATACCTTTACGAACGCTTAACGTATACCTTTACGAACGCTTAACGTGTACCTTTACGAACTCTTAACGTAAACCTTTACGAACGCTTAACGTATACCTTTAAGAACGCTTAACGTATATCTTTACGAACGCTTAACGTATACCTTTAAAAACGCTTAATCTTATAGCTTTACGAACGCTTAACATATACCTTTACGAACTCTTAACGTATAACTTTAAGAACGCTTTACGTGTACCTTTACAAACGCTTAACGTATATCTTTAAGAACGCTTTACGTATACCTTTAAGAACGCTTAACGTATACCTTTAAGAACGCTTTACGTGTACCTTTAAGAACTCTTAACGTATACCTTTAAGAACGCTTAACGTATACCTATACTAACGCTTAACGTATACCTTTACTAACGCTTAACGTATACCTTTAAGAACGCTTAATGTATACCTTTAAGAACGCCTAACGTATACCTTTAAGAACGCTTCACGTATACCTTTACGAACGCTTAACGTATACCTTTAAGAACGCTTAACGTATATCTTTACGAACGCTTAACGCGTGTACCTTTGCGAACGCTTAACGTATATCTTTAAGAACGCTTAACGTATACCTTTAAGAACGCTTAACGTATACCTTTAAGAACGCTTCACGTATACCTTTAAGAACGCTTAACGTATATCTTTACGAACGCTTAACGTATACCTTTAAGAACGCTTAACGTATAGCTTTACGAACGCTTAACGTATACCTTTAAGAACGCTTAACGTATAGCTTTATGAACGCTTAACATATATCTTAAAGAACGCTTTACATGTACCTTTACGAACGCTTAACGTATACCTTTAAGAACGCTTAACGTATACCTTTACTAACGCTTAACGTATCCCTTAAAGAACGCTTAACGTATACCTTTAAGAACGCTTAACGTATACCTTTAAGAACGCTTTACTTGTACCTTTACGAACGCTTAACGTGTACCTTTACGAACTCTTAACGTAAACCTTTACGAACTCTTAACGTATACCTTTAAGAACGCTTAACGTATATCTTTACGAACGCTTAACGTATACCTTTAAAAACGCTTAACGTATACCTTTACGAACGCTTAACGTATACCTTTACGAACGCTTA
>JAOBRD020430251.1:21454-32241 GCA_027575215.2 Hydrozoanthus sils | reverse complement strand
AGTTGAACTTAAAAACACCGTCATGATTTATTACCCTTCTTAAATATAACCTCTAACGCCCCCCAACTGCACAGCCTGATAATCGCTTAGTGCGTGAAACTCGAATTACTGTCATATTAATTTTTTATCTTGCACAATTTGTATTTTATTCTCTAAATATAAATTAGCTTTAAGCAAAGCTTGCAACTTCTGTTTGAAGGCAAAAAACAGGTGATGTGAATTTACCTGCTCTTTGTACTGGTCGGCATGTCTTCGTTCTTCGTCCACGTTTAGTGTGAGTTCCTTTACTTTTTTGTCTAGTTTCCTGTTTGCTTTAGCCAAGTCATGACGAGCCCTAAAATACAGATTACAATAAGTTAACTATCTCTTTTGAAATTCACATAATCAGACTTGTGAAGAGAAGATACCTTGTACATTCAGTGTCCGAGTTTGAAGCTCATATTGAAGTAAACAGCGTCTAAAATGGTTACCACCACTCACTGACATCAATTCAAATCGTCAGTAGTTGCTGGTGTTTAACCCAAACAACCCTCCACTACGATAAAATTAGACAAAAAACCGCGCTGTAAGTTATGTCCTCCTTATCTCACAACTTTCAAAGTTCAAATTTTGAGCATAGAGGCGGTTCAATGTCTGTCTGATCGATAAAATATTTAAAAAAAACCCCTAACATTCATATAAATTTCTTATATACAATAGTGCAAAAAGAAACTAAAGCAAAGTTCGTTTCGAAGCGTTCTTTACTTCTGTAAGAAATTTCGTTGAAATTTTGTACCTTTTCGGCGAAGTTATCACACCCCCTATAAAGTTTCGTTCGTTAGAAAAAACGCGTATTTCGTCGAAACTTCACGCAATTCGCAGTTCACTTGTGTTTCTTTTAACCACTGCTGTACTGGTTTCATTATAATTTCCTTCTGCTTGAAACAAAAATCGAAGTAAAACCACGATTCTGAAGCAATTAGTTATTCTGTTCCAATGTTGCATCAAACAATTTTACACCTGAATAGTTCACTTATTTCGGGCCATGTCTCTTCGGCCTGAGATTGAGTGTCAGCTAATGGTGACGATCCCCTGGCACAAGTCCTCTTGTAAGGCGGTTTCTTGCTAAAGTGCAAATGACATGAACTATTTTTTTATGTTAGCGGATAGACCTTGCTAAGTAAGGAATAGCGTAGTCAAAATCTTTTAAGGTCATCGAGATATTAACATTTAATGTTCAACTGATAACGTCAGTTGTTGTTCTGGCAAATTTTTATTTTTTTAAGACTGCTGCCAGACCTTAACCTTTGGACAAGAATTAGTAACATTCTGAAGAATACCTCCAGATACACCATCACAGCCCAAGTTTGGCTTAAGTTCATTCAAAGATAATTGATTGGCAGCAGACTTTTTAAAAACTTGAAAATTTGCCAGAACTGACGTCATTAGTTGAACAACTAAATGTTAATATCTCAAGAATAATAAGATTTTGATGAAAATTTTTCACCACTGTTCCTCACTTAGCAAGGTCTATCCGCTAACGTAATAAGATATTTCATGTCATATAGGCACTTCAAAGCATGTCTAGCGAGTGGTTCTCTTTTTATCTGTGCGACAGATAGACTAACGAGACTTACTTGGCCTCGATGTCAAGCTGATCCTGAAGGTTGGCCAGTTTGGATTCCATTGCATTCATCATCATCTTGGCACGGCTTCGTCCTTCACCCTCCAGTTCCTGCAACTTGCTCTTCAGCTCTTTGTTCTATAAGACGATGTAAAGGACTATTATTCAATTTGCCTTCCTACATTTGTGGTTTAACTCATATTATCGAGCCAATGGGAAAGCTAAATGTTTCTAGAGAAAACAAGGCAAAACTTTTAAAACGGCGATGTTAAAACGCTACTGAAACGAAATCTTCAAACTCGTTTAAAATATCTAAATTTTAAGCTTGAGCCATATAACTTCCGCTTAAACACTTGTTAATGGTTTATGAAATAAATTTCACAGATAATTTAGAAGACAAAATCCCTATTTTAGCGCCAAAGCTGCGAAAACTTTTTTTAAGGTCATTAGATACGTGTGATGTCACAAGATCACAGATCAATCTCACTTTCCCGGTCCAACTCATATGATCATGGCGAAGTTTGCATGGCTGATGGACCAGTGTTTGAGCAAACTAAAAACTTACTAGTGCGCTGTAAACGCTAGTATCTAGAGCAGCTTGGAGTCCTTTCAAACCACGTGAGTATAAATCGTCGCGTATGTTTTGCATTTTGTTCGCACTGAATGCACTATTTTGAAAGCTTATTTCGGGGACTTAAAAAGTTCAGGTAAGCACTTTTATCCATTTACAGTCGATAGAAGACTACAAACGACAAAATAGCTTCAGCAACACTTTAAGCTAATCTAGTGGTCTTAACTAACCAAAGAACCCTAAAACTAGCTAAATTCTCTTGTTCTACCCTGTGAATAATAAAAAAAACTCCCAAAGAAATAATCAAACCTGGCGTTCGAGTGCCATCTTGCTGTTCTCCAGTTTCTGTGAGTTGGCGCGCTCAGTATTGAGTTCATTGGTGAGGCTGTCAACCTGCATCTGCAGACGGCGAGCTCTGTCAGTGGCCAACTCTGCCTGGGTACGCTCCTCTTCCAGTTCCTCTTCTAGAGCTGCGATCTGTGCATCCATCTTACGCTTGGCCTCTGCACTTATACCACTGCAAGAAAAACAATACGGAGTTACCTCTTGTGTAACACAATGATCGAAAACATCCAAAGGAACGCAACTAATGCTAACTTCACGAAAACGATCTTGAGAGCTAAAATCTACCAAAGTTATCTTTTTGTTGCCGAGCATAATCAAACATGGAGATATTACAAGCACTTTGAACGATTTGAAATGTATTTACAGATTTATGTCTGAAACACAGAAATTTCGATTACATAATACCGTTATGGTTACAGTGTCAGACCCTCTCTTGTATTTATCGAGAGTAGAGACTGGTACTGCAACCGAAGCACGTCACATTTCAAAATGGCAACGCCCGAGAAATTCAAATCGTGGAAATGGCGTTAATAACACATACAGAATCGTCAATTTTGAGCTGCTGATATGGACACAGACTTAGTAAAAGTTTTATTTGAGACGAAACCGACGAAAGTGAAACGATTTAGTTTTTTCCTTTACAATCTTAAATAATTTAATTGACATTCCGTTCCCTAAAGACATTGCCTAAGCGTTTACACAATATATACAATTATTGGCAATCACCGTCATCAGCGAACTTGTAATAATTTTCTTTTTTTGTAAGAACATTCCGTATGGAATAACTTATCCTCAATGACCGTCAAATCAAAGTCTGTTGATCGTTTAGGATCTCTTATTGTTAATTATCGACCGCTGGCCATCCGTGCGTGGGTTAGTTAAAACTATTATTGACACTATTAAACTGAAACGGAAACTGAACGACCAAGAATTGTACAACTGAGGATCCCTTCAAAGGATGGCTAAGCTCACCTGATCGAAACCAAAGATACCCACCTTGACGAGGAAAGTCTTGCCACTTCTTCTTGCAGCTCATCCCTCTCACGCTCCAAACTCTTCCTTGCTCTAGCGGCCGCCGCAAGATCTTCTTGCATCTGCAAGTAATCAGCTTCCAATGCTTTAAGTTTCTTCTCATTATCCTTGGCTTGGTCAGCGATTTCATCTCGACTTGCTCTGGCATCATCCAGATCGCGCTGGATGTCTTTAAGTTGCTGCTGATATTTCTTCAGTTGTCGAATGCCATCCTCCTTCACTCGGTTGGCTGCATCGAGCTGCTCCTCCAAATCATGGATGTCAGCCTCCATTTTCTTCTTGGCATTGGTAGCACTCACGCGTGCCTTCCTCTCTTCATCTAGCTCTGCCTCAAGTTCTCGCAACTGCAACAAAAAGGATAACACGTCATCCTCTCCCTATAGCTCATAAAACTACTCATGACTGTGTAAGAGGGAGGACCTAAGTTTTGTTGGATAGCGAGCAATTTGAAAAAAAATATATTGAATGAGAGGAATATGGAGTAAAATCAGCAAACTGTCCCTGGTGCATCTTTGGGTTGAGGACAGTTTGGCGAGTTCACATCAAATATTTTCAAAATTTAAAAACTTCTCTAAAAATCCCAAAATTTAAAGGACAAACCGTCAAGAAAAAAAGCAACTTAAAATCTCAAAATATTCATGTTGCTTCTTCTTCAATCCATCTGTTCTTTCAATTTCAAATCATGGACGGAGATATCGTAAGAAACAGTAAAACTAGCCAGAAAGTGTGCTTAGGTTTTGCCCCCCTCTAAACAAAAACTCATTAACGTTCACTCCCGCTTCTGTATTTATAAGTATTGGTAATGCGTGGGGCCGAGTAAAATTTAGGATTAAGTTCGCGAGTTTTTTCAAACACAAGAGAAATTAATCATAAATTTTACGAGGAACATGCAATTACATGTTTATGACATCGAGGTGAAAATTCTTCATTTTCGCGGTACCAACAATTTTATTCGAGTTTGAAAACCTTTGCAATCTCTGAAAACATTCGGAAACGGTTTAAAGACGTTTCTAAGGCAATTCTAAGATTTTTCAAAATTTTTGGGAAAATCTTCGGAGGTATTCGGATAATTTCGGAAACCTTCGCAAATTTTCGAAGATGCTAGAAAACATTTCCTAGGCATTTTTAAGACGTTTTAGATATTTTCGGAAAATCTTCGTAAAACTTCGGAAATATGTTATAAGTAACGAAGGTGTACTAACCTGTTTAGTGAGAGCTCTTCGTTTCTCTTCTGCCTGCTCTTCTTTTGCATTTAATTCTCGCTCGTATGCTGTCTTGGCAGCTTGCATGTTCACCTCCAGTCTCAGCTTGGCGTCTTCCGTGGCTTGTAACTCGTCCTCAAGTTCCTCGATGTTTTGCTTCTGCTCTGATAACTGCGCCTCCAAAGAGCGTTTGGATTTCTCGAGTTCATGTACGTTCTTGCCGAAATCGTCTTTGCTCTCCATCATGGCCTCTAGTTCATTCTGAGCATTTTTCCTCAGTCGTTCAGACTCCATCAGCTTATCATTCAGTTCTTCTAACTCATGAGTCATGGAGATGACCTACGCAGAACATATCGAAACAATCAACAGTCTTCTGTTTAGTTTCGCTGCTTTTTAATGGCAAAAAAACAAACGACCGAAAAAAAAACGGTCTGCAATTTACTGTACTCTATAATGAAGTAAATGAACAATACATATAAAGGTACAAAATTTTGCTCGTAACGTTGGTGTGATTAGTACGTCGTATGGTTTTTGTGTTGTGTTTTTGGGCAAGAAACTTCTTCCACTCGACTCAGCTGTATAAATGAGTACCAGTTCTGCTTGGGGCTAAACTGCGATAGATTACTTTCCTGTCCAGGGGGAGTTAAAGGCTTTCGTTCGCTTAACACTACAGAAACCGGAGATAAGCACCGACCCAATGAGCCACTTAGGCTCGAGAAATAATTTAGCTTAATTTTTTTTATAAAAGACGAACAATAACTACTTTACTAGTCGTTTTGCGCTGGCCTCCAATTCAAGAAAGAATCAAATTCAAAATTCTGATTATCACCTTCAAAGCCATTCATGCCGGGACAAGCACCTCCTTAAAAATGTGATCTGTTAAAGCCCTAATGTCCTACCAGATCTATCCGCTTTTCAAATCAAAATCTACTCTGCAAGCTTGCTTTTAACCTCAAGACCTGGCGGCCGCTCCTTCTCTATTGCTGCTACTACTCCCTGGAATACTCTGCCGACCCATATATAGAACTACAACGGCCATACCTTGGTTTCATACTGTCTTGCATCTCTCTCAGCATTATCCCTTTCCAAAGCAACCCTGTCGGACACAGCCTTCTCTTCTGCCAACAGCTGCAAACATATGAAAAATAATGAAAACACTAATTTAAAAATTTCAACCTTTTAAGATGACCAAAACGTAGCTATTGTACCAACTCGATGACGCACTAAACAATCTTTATAAAAATTGATTTATTGGAAAAATGGAATTTCCACCAATGTAGAATTTCAGTTCTTGGCAAACTATTGGAAAAATGTTTTGCGCGAGGTTTTTGTTTAAGCGTTCAACGAACAGATGCTGTGATAAATTTTAACAATCACACCACACGATGCGATCATTCAACTAGTAGGTGTGCTGTGGAAATGCTACATGACATTTTTGTTAATACAAGTTCTTCATTTCTCAAACTATTAAATTGAGCATGAAATTCTTGGTACTAAGAAAAGATACATATCACTTTTCTTGCAATATTAAATAAATAATACAAGGCTGAATTCGATAGTTGAAAACTAAACTTTACAGAGCACAGTGTCACACATTTTTAAGCAAGAAAACAGTGTTTCGATAATATTTAGATAATTTAAGTGTTCAAACTCAGCATATAAGGGTGAACTGGAGAAATGATCTATGGTAACGCACCTGGTCGAATTTCTTCTGTTTCTTTTCAAGAGCAGTTACACTTGCCCTCTCTTTGTCCAGGTTCAGTTGCAGATCGTCAATCTGTAAAAGTAAAAGAAAAACAAATGAAAAACGCACGAAAGTACTGTTACAAAAATGGAGAACGAAACAACCAAGACGTGCTTCAGTTCTTGTTTTGATCAAAGTTTGCTTTAACGTACACATCAGTCGTTTTCACATTAGATAAAGGGCAAGTCGTCTGAGTGTGAAAACGAGACGAACACGATTCTGGACGAACAAGTCGTCTGAAATTCCAAGTTCGACTGTTTGTTCGTCTCTTCTGACAATTTTTCGATTCGTGGACGACTTAGTTGTCTAGACGAACAAATCAACCAAAGCCGCCTTAAATTCACATAAGTCGAACAAACAGTCAAACAAGTTGTCCTTGTATCAAGGAAGAATGACACTAGCAAATGGCGACATTTATCTGTTTGTACGTCAGTTGTACGTGTGATGTGAATTTATGACGATCAACACAAGACGATTTGTTAGTCTCCCTTTCGCAGTATAACAAACAAATCGTCAGACGACCTGTCCGTCCTCTAATTTGAAAACTGCTATTATGCTTGTCAAAATAGCCATTTCAGTCACCATGAACAAGAACACTGACCGAAATAGTTCAAAATACGCTGGTGAAATAGGTGATTTTAACCAAAAACTTGAACAAAGGGAGCCTACCTCATCCTGTAACCTCTTTCTGGTTTTCTCTAGTTTAGCTCCGCTAGCCGTCAGCTCCTCCACGCGTACGACCAGCTGCTCCATCTCTCGTTGTAACCTTTTCTTGCTCTGTTCTGACTCCTCAAGCTGTACTGCGCGCTCTTCGCTCAATTTCTTTACATCTTGCAACTGAAAAGTACAGCCAAATTAATAAGCGAGAGAGAAAACTGTCACACAGCATGCTTAAATATAAAGTATACATTCTTAAGCTTATGTGTAAACAGCGAGTCTTATTAGATAGCGATACTGTTTTCTATTGCTCAACCAAGACTGTACAGTATTTGGTCGAAAATGAGTGAGTAGCTTTGTATTCGATGTGTTGTATTCACTATGGCATATATAGAAGACGTAAAGAAACTAATCTTCACAGAATTGGAACAAATTACTTTGCAACTCTTAGTCTAAACTTTAACTTTGCTTCTCACTTCTTTTCGCCTTGTTGCTATGTTTTTAGCCTCTGTGTAACTGAAAGCTACAAATGAGCAACTTGAAAACGTTACGGTTAACTTAGGTTCTAAGTTTTTCCTACAATTATACTCTATACTTTTTAAAAAAAATCAATTATAAAAAGAAACAACTTGGCGAAAAATCATAGTAAAAAAGGTAATCTAAACTCGCATCAACAAATGAAATGCAAATGTTTTATTGCGACAGAAAAACACGACTAGGCAAGGAAAAAATTTCTTCAGCAGAGGTAAAATTTAGTTTCATCAAGGCAAGGATGAATTCGGCTGTGTAAATTGCAATTACCTTGCCGATGACTTTAAATGTTACCCTTGCCATAATTTATTCTTGCCTAGCCTTTGTTTTCTGTAGAGTAAATGGGGTTTTTATTGTGTGTTATGTTGTGTTGTGTTGTGAACTCGGCGTTGTGTTGTGGTGTATTGTTACTTGTAACAAGTAGAAAAGCAAACCGACCTGAACTTGTGCCGTGGACAGCTGTTTCTGTACGGCTGTCTTGGCATCTTCCTCATCATCCAGTTGCTCTTGTAAACGAGATACCTCTGCCTCGCTATCCTTTAGTTTACTGCTTAAGGCAAGCTTCTGCCGGGTTTCCTCTTGCAGGTTGTCCTAACGATAGAGTACACAAATTGAATACTGAATGATCTGACTAGCTTATGCATTTCACTGACCCTGATTACACCATGTACATTCGGGCTCACTTTGAGAACCACAAGGTTAATTGACCTTAATGATGGTGTGTTGAGTGTTGAGTGATCTAAGGTCAACCACAAAACACAATCATTAGGGGCCTTAAGCACCAGAAGTCCGTGTTGCCACAGAGGCGAACCAGAAATCAAATAACAGTAGTTGGCCCGTACTCGCACATGTCATAAACAGCCCGTACCCAGGGGGAGGGTGCGCACGCACCTCCTCCCCCCAACGGCTGTAAAGGTCCGCAAAACTCCACTCGGTAATAAAAGTAATAAATAAAAAAATAAAGTCTACGTTGGAAATGATCAACATAGCATATTTAGAAACACTTTTAGTTACCAGTAAAACAATCTCAATAATAAATTAAAATAAAATCTAATTTGTCGGTCCAGCAAAATTACCCTAAGCCCAAGGTTATTTTTACACAAAACTTTGTTATTTTTTACGATGTCCTGAAAATGTGAACGTTGTGATAAAATGCCATCATGTCTGCCTGCTTCGCGCCAAAATAATTGGCTTGTACGCAAATTGTCTTCGTTCGGGCTTCAATTTGTACCAGGAATCTTCAAGTTAATTTGTATCGGGGGGGAGGGGGTTAAGTTCCAAAAATTTTTGGTCGCATCCCCCCAGCAAAATTCCTGGGTACGGGCCTGATGAAGTCGTGGTGGTCGTCACGGAAGTGAAAGTGTGCAAGTACGCGTCGACTACTGGTATTTGTTTGCCAGTTGGCCTCCGTGGAAACGCGGACTTCTAGTGCTCAAGGTCTCTATTCACTTGTAATTTAAACAGTGCCTTTTATATTTGGGATGAACGTTACAAAAAAAACTGAGCCAAGTCCTAAAAAACGTATACTACGGCGACTGAGCCCGTACTAATCGACCATTCCTAAAAAATGGCGGCCGTACGTATATTCTACCACAATGCATTGCGGACCTAGCACCTCTAAACGAGGCTCAGAGAAGGTAGCAGTTGGTGAAACTCTTCCTTGTAACGTTGGACCCCAATAATTGGAAGTCCCAAGGGAAATGCAAATACTTCGAATTATCGGGGGTTCGAATTATAGGGTCAAGAACAAATACATCATTTTCACCCTTGAATAGCATTATTTGCTCTATTTTCACTATATTAGTGAGCAGTTTGTCGTCGCTGGACATATTGCAAATGTTTTCAACAACAAAACGATTTTTTTCTAACTTCTAAGAAAAAAAATTATAACAGCGACCAATATAAAGATGCTTAGCCTATGGATTTTCATCACGTCGACATTTTAATGCATGCCTTCATACGCACTGTAAACTGTTTTAGACAATTTTAAAGGGATTAACGAGCTGTGAAATGTTTTTGCGTCGAAATATGAACTGTTTTACAACGTAGTTTTCTTATAATAAAAGTGTACCAATTCCGACTGCGTCTGTTCTTTTTTATTCAGCCAGTAGCTTAACTTTGCATTATTGGGGTAAAATCTGGTCTATGGGAACAGAATTTACTTCGAATTTGCGGGGACTTCGAATTATCCGAGGTTAAATGACTAAAAAAAGTGGGGCAAAACCAAGGGAAATGAACTTTACTTCGAATTAGCGGGGACTTTGAATTGTTCGAGTTATCGGGATCTAACTGTAACAGCGACAGACAGTATAACAGTGAAGAAATTAGAGAATATTTGTAAAGTTAACCCTTCTGACAGCGGCAAATAGCACCCTTCGCTGATTCCCCTCCCTACATATTAAGACACGATGAAACATCTCAAAATTGACCCCTGAGTGAGTGATTATAATAACGATTTGATTCATCGTCTAATTTGTTGTTTTTGAGTTGAAGATTACAGCTAAACTATCCGTAGTGTTTTGCCTTGTCAGTGGTGCTTGGTGTTTGTTGAAAAACTCATTTCAAGTCTTTGAGCAAACACGTTATAGGCACAATATTTTGCATCTACCAATACTGGCGAATTTAACTTTTAAAATTGTTTTCACACCAAGGGCCCGTTTGTTTTGGCCTGTTCCTGCTATTTTGGATTGAGAACAAAAATTTTAAACTTCTTCCATATTGTCAGGGCGATGAAATTTCTATTTAAAATTGAAAATTGAAGAGAGTTTTATCACTGACAAATGTTTTATACGCAACTTCGTGGGAAAAACAGCCACACGAATCGGTCACAGTTTTTATTCCATGTATTTCTATTTCGGAACAGACCCAAAGGGACGCACCCTAAAATAGATTGGAACCGCCATGTGATATCACTGAAAAAATGGAACAGACAATTCAATAGGTAACCGATTAATATTTGATTTTGTTTTGAGAAACGATTAACATTTATAAACCAGGGCCCAGTTGTTTAAAAGACGATTAGCCCTAATCCAGGATTAATTGCCATGACAACCAATAGGTTTTGTTAAGAGTTAACCCTGTGTTACTGCTAATTGGCCTTTG
>JAOBRD020430251.1:0-15473 GCA_027575215.2 Hydrozoanthus sils | reverse complement strand
AACTTATTCTCTCAAAGTGTGTTTCAGTACTTGTCAAATGGTGACACCTAACTTAGCCTCTCAAAGTGTGTTTCAGTCCTTGTCAAATGGTGGGACCATAGTCTCCCAAAGTGTTTTTTGGTACTTTTCAAATGGTGACACCTAACAGGTTTAGTCTCTCAAAGTGTTTTTGGTAATTGTCAAATGGTGACACTTAACTTAGTCTCTCAAAGTGTGTTTTGGTACTTGTCAAATGGTGGAACAACAAACACATCTCCAGCTACCCTGTTATGTCTTGTGTTTTCAATTACCTATCCTCAAGATCCTGAATTTCTTTTAACAGTTTCTTCTTATCTTCTGTAAGCGTCTCAACCTTCTCCTCCTCTTCATCAACCCTTGTCTCCAGATCATTTAGCAGTTCTTCTAGCTCAGTCTTTTTTGTTGCCAGCCGTTGCCTCATGTCCTCGGCTTCTTGGTATGCCTCCTTTTCTGCCTCAAGCTGCTCCGACAAGACTGCCTTCTCCTCTGAAACCTGAGCGTGTTTCTTCTGCAGTTCTACCAACATGGTCTCTGACTTTTCAACTTTCTCTTGATACTTCTTGAGTTCACCTTCGCGCGCATGAAGTTCTTCTTCCTGACGGGTGACATTTAGCAGTGGTTTGACTTTGGTGAATAATCGCCACCACTGCCAATTGCGAAGCTTCAGGTAACTGGCACAGTTTCGCTGAATAACACGGATGGCACTCAGCTGCTGTAGTCTCTTCTGATAGTTTCTTCGAGCAATGTTGCCACGACAAAAAGCTTGGAAGATTGTTATAATTTCAGTGAGCTTCATGTCACGCTCTTCCTCCAAATGAGCAAGCACTCCTGCTCGGAAAAAGAGTTTTGACTGTCCAATGCGATAGGAATTTGGATCCAGATCAAGTGCTTTTAACTGAAAAACAAAAATAAATTAATAAAACTAGTAACCATTATATAAAATGATAAATTTATATAACATATAACTTTTATGACATTCTGACTGCAAACTAATCAACAACAAGCACCATTTGTGAAAAGATAAGTTTACCATTTTCTCTGCTGCCTTCCTCCCATCCATGAATCCTTTTGGAATAACGCCTGGAGTCAACAATTCATATCTGTCAAATGTAAAGCAAACAACATTATTGTATTGACACTACAACTGAAATACCACAAACCATCGAAAATACTGCTAACAGAATGGACACCACCACTGACTATTGACAACACTACTAAAAGGGTGAAACAAGTATTAATACTACTATTAAAAAACTGGTATGATTATTGACAACACTACTGAAATGCTGGTACCTATATTGACACCACCACTGAAATGGGCAAATCAGTAATACATCTAACAACACTGCTTAAAACATGGTATAAGAAATGACACCACCACTGAAATACTGTTCCAGTATTAACACCATAGCTGAAATGGTGAAACCGGTATCAACACCACCACTGAATTACTGGTTCAAATATTGACACCACCAATAATTGTTGAGATATTAGAAATACTGAAGAGGGAGCAAAACACAATAAATAAAAATCTATTTCGGGCACTGAACTTGGCAGGTATCACACCTTTGCTTAAATTCCTGGAAAAGCATTCTGTTGGGGAAACCCTGGCGACAGATTCGAATGCCCTCCAGAACACCATTGCACCTCAACTGGTCAAGGACAAGGTGAGCTGCAATCTTGCCAGCCTATTCAGATAAGTAAAGCAGAAAATTATACAAAAGTCATCTGTTTGATTAATTTCAACATATGTAAAACTTTAAACACCAACAAAACAACAGCAAAAACTTTATTTAGCACCTTTTTATACATACAAGCTACAGTAAAGGAAAAAATGGAGTGAAATATACAAGATTAAGTGCTGGTCACCCATAACAACCATAAGGGTTAATCTAGACAAATGGCCATCAGAGAAAATATTTAAAAATGTACAGGGTCAGCACATGTAAGAGTGCTAATTGTTTAAAGGCATATACCAGTACACAACAAAAACACACTCACAGACAGGTAAGCATGACTAAACAAAATAATTCAGAATGAAACAAGAATCAGTTAAAAAAAATAGAAGCTAACATGGAGGACAAAAAGGATGAATCATTTTTAACAATTTAACAAATGCAGAATAGAACATTAAAAGTCATTCTGATTATCAGACTAACCTAAAGTTGATAATAGAATCTGTCTACATTCTCTTTTTATTCACATTGAGGAAAGTTTACATAAAATTTGACAAACCTTTTTCTCATGGTTTGGAATAATACACCTTACAAAGTTGGGGTTGGTGTTATTCAAAGTGTCCATCAGTTTTGCAAGTTGCTCCTACAGAAAACAACAAACATGTTCAGTGGCAACGAAGGCAGAACATAATCAAGCTTTTTTAATGCAGTTGATTCAAATATTGCACAGATCATACAGTTACTCAAAAGCTTTCCAAACATCATTCAGTTTTACTCTAGTATTGACTTTTTTGGTAAGTGGTAAGATATACAAAATCATGAATGTTTAGTTAAATAATAGTAAACATCTATAAATATTTAGATAGTTTTATCCTATTAGTTAAGGTTCAGGTACAAAGAAAGCAAGTTTCTTTGTCACCAATAACACCATTCACAACTTCTGTTTCAGACAACAATTACTTTGTTCAAACAAAATAAAAAGCATGTCTAGTACTTTGAATAACAATAATATTAATAAACTAATATGTGTTTATGTAAAGTATTGTTAGCCCTTTAAGCCCCAAGCATGACAAATGATGTGTTTGTAAATTCTCCCAACTGATTTCCATACTTTCCATATAAACAGTTAAGGAGAATTTGACTTTTCATCTTCCAAAGAATATTTGACTTGATCAACTCCTAAATTCTCATTGCCGGTTGTATTACTGTGTGTAAGTTACGTAAGGAGAAGTGAGATGTTGATAAACTGGCTTGGGGCTGAAAGGGTTAAAGGACATGAGGGCAGACTGCACTGGCTGGAACATTTCCTCACAGAATAACTTGTTGTTACTGCAGTGAAAATTTAATGATTTTTCATGACTTTAAGGGAGCCAGGGTTTGTACTCTTTTGATTTTCTGAAATCCCATGACTTTTTGCATAACTTTTCTTGACTTTCCATGACCTAGCATTGCTATTTTTTCCCTCAATACATCAAAAGTAGTTTCATTTTTCTCTTTTCCTAGCATAATGCAAGCTAAACAAGGTAAAAAAAGGAAAATTTATTTTGAGACATAGTAGCATTACTAAGTTCAACTGTAGGAATGATATTAAAATGATTAATCTCTTGCCCGGTTTTATCACACTGCATCTCTGCGAGATTGATTATTGAATAAAAAGGCATGTAATTTTGTGCAAATATATGGATTGGTTATATTTTTTTCTACAGTTAATGTTGTTACCAATCTAAATTCTGCCAATTTTCCATGAACTTAATCAAAATTCCATGACTTTCCAGTAGGAACCCTGTGAGCTCTGCAAATGTATGTTTACAAAAAGTTTTTGAATATCTCTTAATCACATTCTTCTCAAGCACTTTTTAAAAAAAGTATCACATCAACATTCAAAATTAGCATATATCTGTATGTGTATAAGGGCTCAATATACTTACAACAATCGGTAAAATTTTACAAGAAACAATTTTTTCCAACAAATGCATGGCCACCTCACATTTTTTTGCAATGCAAACTGATTTGCAAACTGGTTCATAAAACCAGTTTAAGTAAAGTAGAACCTACGCTTCTCTCAGCCAAACGCAAAAATAGGGGCCCTGGTCATGAAAGTTTAATGATTCCAGGTCGATGAGTGACAGAGTCCTTTTGATTACGTGAAGGGACTCATGCCTTAAAAAGCTAAAGCATGTAATATCTGTATAGCTTACCTTGTACAGCTGACTGACTGTTCGGAACATTCCTCTCTTCACCTTGCTACCAAAGGGTGTGTCTCCCTCGCGTGCACTCATACTCACAATGTTCTCTACATGGAATAGAATATTTTTTAATTAACACATATTACCTGTTTTTGGCATTCTGATTGGTCATGCTAGGGCTTTGCAGTGTCAAACTGCAATGCTACTAAGCAAACATCTCCTCTTGCTACTTATTGGTTGTCCAGTAATTACACTATATCTCTGTCTCAAAATAAATAACAACTTTTGATTAAAACTAAAAAAATAAATGATTTTCTGTACATGTTTCTATCTTTATTAACCTACAGTGTATCAAAATCATATAACCTGTTATAATTGTATACCTACAGCACTTCCGAACCTTGTAAGGGCAATCATTAGAGATAAAGCAGTCAAGGGATTCCTTTTTTGTTTTAATTGTTCTTTCAATCAGCTGAAATATCCCAAATGTTTCGATATTGAAGGGTAGAACATCAATATTTCTGTTTGATTTTAAAATATTTTTAGATTTGGCAAAACAAATAATTATGAACAAATAATCTATATCTTATGATAGAAGAGATAATGGATAAAATAGAATTGGTTATGACTAAGTTGTAGATGTTGAAAAGAATGTTTAAAATGAGTAAAATTTCTACTCCAACCAACCTGAGTCTTTCCATAAGCCAGATATGAAGGAGTCACTTGATTTTGCCATCAAATCAGTCAAGTTGTCATTGAGTGGGTCCATGTTCTTTGTTAACCACTGAGCACAGTTGTAATCAACCTTAAGTGTTTAAATGGACAAAGAGTTTCTTCAATACTGAAAACTCACAACCAGACTTTTCTATATGGCTGACACAATTTTCTAATCAGAATTAATACTTCAACACACAACCTTAAACTTTTAACCCATATCAATATATCAATCAGATTTTAATTCATTTTATATCTGAAAAGCTGAATAACAGTTTTGTCAATGTTCTTGATCTACTCTTACATCAGCACAGAATTCTAGTAACCACAAACCTTAATTCAGCTGCAAACAACTTGAGTTTTACTAACAATTGTTAACTTAACTAAAACTATAACAAAATCAATCATTTAACTTTTCAAAGTGTAAAGAATAAAATGAGGATAACTTTTAAAAAGAAACAATTGTTCTAACATTTCACCATGAAAGTCTTGAGTTTTAAATATGCAGTTTTAATGCTGACACAAACCTTTCCAGCATAGTGCATGACAGCAAAGTGAGCATCAGATCTGAACTCGGTGATCTGGAACTTTTGGTGTTTGGAGTGTTCTTTAACAAGTTTCTCAACCAGTGACTTGTCAGTGGCTTTTGGAAACCAGCATTCTTCATCAATCAATGCAAACACTCCCATTGGCTATTGAGGTCAAAGAAACAAGAAGAATAAGTTCTAAATGAGGAGAACAACAATTTTCTTAATCTGAAATTGTCAGCTATCATCTGTCACAGTGTGACAGACTATTATAATAAAGGTAAAGGTAAAAATACCATTATTTAATGTCGGTAGTTCCTTCAGCGCTCTGAGAGTGGTGCTATCAATGGAAGCCAACAGTGCACCCTTTACCCCCTCCCTCTCTCAGTGCTCCGTTTTATAGGTATTCAAAGCTATAGCTACTGCACTGATCAGAAGAAAGTTGAAACAGGCATGTATAGTCACCAAGGATCAAACTCGGGGACCTCTAGCTCCAAAGGCTGCACACTAACCAACTGAACTTTGCCCAAACATTTTTATCAACAGAATAAGCAAGAACTGGAAAAGCTAAGATCAGAGTTTTTCGACAATCAATTCAATTGTTTCTACATTCAATTCTTTTACTATAGAGGAGTTATTTTATTGTCCTTTTCTGAGAAGATGCAAAGGTCTATAACCATTTGCAGATGTTAGAGCAAAGGCAGCACCTTCTCCTTAGTTATTTTAAGACCCTGAGTGAAGATCTAGCACTGGGAATCGAATTCAGGCATTCCACATGGCAGACTGGTGCCTCACCAACTGGGCTAACCTGGCAGCAGATCCAAGTTTGAAAATTATTACCTAGTAAACAAATATCTTTTGACGAAGTTTGTTATTTCCAGATACAAAAAAGATGTCCATACCTTTTCCAGCAGATTAATGCAAGGCTGAAGGTCAAGTCCAAAGTCAATGAATTTCCATTCAATGCCTTCCTTCCTGTATTCTTCTTGCTCCAGAATGAACATAGTGTGGTTGAACAGCTGCTGTAGTTTCTCATTGGTGTAGTTGATACAAATTTGCTCAAATGAATTGACCTGGAATGATAATTAGCATTTATTATATTCTCAACATAACAAGAAGTAATCATTCATATTAAAATTTAAAAAGAACATTGAATGCAATTCAGGGAAATTAAAATTGAAGAAACTTGTACAAAAACAATGTAAGTGACTTTGTTTGCTAAATTCTCCCAATGGTTATGAAGAGATATTGGAGATAATGTATGGCGATAGACAACTCCATCAAAAGTCATTTACATCACTTTTGTACTAGACCTTCATTTGTTCAACATGGGGACATACCTTGAAGATTTCAAAGCCAGCAATATCAAGAATACCAATGAAAGAAGCCCCTTCTCGCTTAGTTCTATCCAACGACTTGTTGATTCTTGCTACGATCCACTTGAACATTCTTTCATACAACGCTTTTGCAATGGCTTCAATGGCAAACTCAGCCTAACAGACAAAAAAAAGTTAAGTTGTATTTAATATGTAAAAGAGACACAAGGTAGAGCACATTAGAACCTGTCAATTATATTATAATTTACAACAGAAACAGCAAGAAGGTCAGATATTAACAAGACGAAATAGAAAAAAATGGGGTTTGGTTCAATCCAAGCAAAAACGAACAGAAGAGAGTCCAAAGGTACCCTAAATACTCTAACAACCCCTCCCCCTGCCTCTCTAAATAGACCCCCTCCCCCCATCCCAATATAAGGTGATGGAGCTAAAACATAAGGCAACTTGAACCAAAAGTAGATTTTGTCAACCATGTTATCTGTTTCAGTTTTTGAAAAGTGCTGATTATAATACCAGTGGGTTACTAGATGAACACTATTAAATTTGTTTGGTTTACTTGACTTCATGTTATGTTTCTTTTTTGACAACTTTTAAACAAGCCCCCCCCCCCTCCACTTCTTCTCTTACAAGCCCCCCATTTTGAAGGTCTAAAAATAAATAAGCCCCCAGGGGCTAAGTAGAGTGTTTATGGTAAGTTATATTACCTGCCTCTTGTCGAAACTTGTACTGGCTAAACAGCCGAGCAAGAGAGAGAACAATGTCGGCAGGATTTCGCGGAGTATTCTGGGTGTGTTTGGAACCACGACCTTCCACACGTGCAGAGCTGACTGGCGAACCATCAACGCCACATCTGATCGCCCCATGTACAGCCCCGCTAGTACACGATTTCGCCTCTCCATGCCCAGAATGTCGATTATTGCCTGAAGATCAATAAAAGATGTTGTGTGACTTCAATGACAAAGGAATTAAAGAACATTCACAATGGAAGTTACATTTAGTAAACCCAAAGGATCTGAATCAAGGAAGTGAAAAAACATTCCTTCAAACTGGCACCTACATAACTATTAAACTGGTAAACTCAACTCACTCCTGAGTTCAACTTTTGACAGCTTTCTTCTTTCAACAACCTGTTGACTAAAGGACTGACTGGCTGGTTGACTGATCGAATGATTGATGGTTTTGTTTGTTGATTTTTATTGGTTGAATGGCTGGTTGGTTAACTGATCGGTTGACTGACTGATTAATTGTTTAGTTGGTTGGTGTATTATTGAGTTGATGGTTGATTGATTGATTGACTGATTGATTTACTGAGTGATTCAAAGGTTGGTTGAACGTTTGATTAAGTTGTTGATTAAATAATTAATTGTTTGGTTGATTGAATGGTTGACTGATTAGTTGACTTATTAACTGATTAAATGATTGGTTGATCGGTTGATTGACTTATTGACTGATTGATTGATTGGTGTAAAGACCAATAGGTTATCTAACCAACCCTCATTCAGAACTATCCGTTTTACAGATAACATTTAACAAAGGTTCACTTTTCAGGAGAACAATTCTTATGTAGTCAAAATAACACTTAAGGAAGTCCAGTTTTCCGGTTTATCATCTCCTATTAGGGCAAACACTCAGTCCACAAGTTGAGTCATTTTACACAAGAAATAAAAAAAAACTAATACAAAGGAGGCGAAGGTTGGCGTTATTCTTCACTACTAACAATGAGTTCTGTTTTTCTTGGTTGCTTTTTTAATCAAAACCCACGCTTAAAACAGTTTGACGCGTATCTAGAGTGTTCAAGCACTTTCTGAATAAAGAAGTTAAGTAATGGTCCATGTAAGAACGAGAGAACCTCCCATTGTCCTGCGGTATTTCTCCCCACACTAGAATGTTTAAAATTTCACACTGAGAATACATCGACCAGTATACAACACAGTTTTAAAGTAAAAAGCATTGAAATCCTATTTTAAAGCAATGTTTCTTTTGTGCTATAATATTTAAGCCAATTATAGAACTCCAAAACAAA
This sequence comes from Hydrozoanthus sils, assembly GCA_027575215.2. Classification (NCBI taxonomy): domain Eukaryota; kingdom Metazoa; phylum Cnidaria; class Anthozoa; order Zoantharia; family Hydrozoanthidae; genus Hydrozoanthus; species Hydrozoanthus sils. The sequence continues at coordinate 6,992 of JAOBRD020430251.1, read as the reverse complement.
AGCGAAGAAAACCTTTTTATTTTCAATGTTCCCCACATAGAATTTTTCTTAAGTTTAAAAACAGAAATGTTTCAATTAGAAAGGAACGAATGAGCGGCCTGTAAATACATCAGCTTATCAAGATATTGTCCGTTTTTAAAATTTAGCCAATCAGATCAACAATTTAATAATACTGCAATTAGTACCGTTCTGCATTCAATTGCCATTAACCTCTATTTCTTACTCTTAATTTAAGTATCATCTATAACAGAACATATTCTCTTTTGTTTGTGATGACAATGAAAAGAGTTCCAACCTGGTTAGAATGACTGGTACCAAAGTTATCATCTTCTTCCCCTTCGGTGGTCATTTTCCCTGTCACACCTGAGATGTTGTAGAGTAAGTCACCAAGTAGCTGCACAGAGCTGTGTCGGATTCGCCAGTTGTCATCAAACAAGCCTTTCTCAAGCTCTGGAAGCAAGAGGGCGATGGCCGGCTCGGCGTACAGATCGATTATCTGTTGGCCAGCCTTCAGCGATGTGTCTCGCACAAACTCGGATTCATCAGCAAGACCCTGAAGGGTGAAGCATGAACTTAATTGGTTAACTTTTGACACAATGGTATTTTGTTTAACTAATACATCAATTTCATTTACTTGGACTGCTGCATAAAAATAGATATTTAATACTCGAGTTTTTTACCCCAATCAAAGCACTTTTAAAACACAAAATTTTAGTGTTTCTGTTATTGTGGTTTTGTCGCAGAACACATATATGCACATTTTACTATCCAGTCTCCAGCTTGTTGTTCTGAGTAAATCAATGTTATGTTCCAAACAATAACGAAAAAGATTTACTCAAGTTACGAGAAGGTATAGGAAAATCTAAACTAAGAATTCTTTTGAGAACTGATAATTCTGTGGGTTTTAGACAGTATCTGTTACACACCTTCAGAATAGATGGAATAACACGACTCACAAACGGCAGGAAGTCATCACCAAACGAAGCTGGTAGATAGATATACAGCATAAGATAGCCCTCCCTAACATGAGGAGCCACTTCCGGTCTTGACGTAGTAGAAACAACTTCCGGCATCAACTTTTCCAGCCTGTCTTTTCCTAACCCGCAGAGCACCTCACTCAAACCTGTGTTATACAGGGTTCATTCAAGAAACTTCAATCAGTTTTCAAAGACTTTTCAAGGATCATTCTATGTATCATATTTTCCTAAATACCTCTCCTAACGTTTGTTCAGTAACTAAGCTCACTACGTTGGGAGGCTACTGTCATAGTTTTACAAATGGTCTTGGATTTAATGAAGCCCGACCCAATTGCAGAATTGCACATTTACTAATCATTAGTTCTTTATCTGCTTTCTGTTTCAGCAACAGATAGTTGTCCAGACCTGGCTCATTTTCTACGGCCACATGCAGGAACACAAAGTATCAAGGTCTGTGCAGTTTGCTTCAAACCCTACCACACTCAAAGCTGGAGGAAATTCAGACTCCACATGGAATTCGAAATCTTTTCAAGACTATAGAGCGCAGTTACAGGAAATAACAACACTGCCATTGTCCAACAACATCTTCCACTGTTCTTCAAGGCCAGCCTCGCAGCCAAAGCAGCATTTCTCACCCACCCCTCCCCTATAGCCTAACTATGTGATCCATACCTTGCGCTGCTCCAGATCTATCCACACTGCTGTTTTCTGAGGTCAATGTCACCATCAGCCAGGGTAACAAATCTTCAAAACTCTCCTCACCCATCCCCCTCACAAGTGCGCCCAAGGCATGGGCAGTAAGGCCACGAACCTGAAAAAGGCAAAACCAGAAATCTGTCTGGTAAGCAATCCAGGTATTGGGAAGACTGATTGCAAACATTTTAGTTATATAGCAACAATGTCAGGACAAATACTTGGCAGTAATAAAACTTAACTTTTCGAGAAATTAACAACAACAGCAACGACTATAATAGTAACAGTAACATTGAGAGTAACAGTATCAACAGCAGTAAAGTAACTATGACACTGTAAAAAAAAACAGTTAATACTTGTTTCCATGTTATAACAAAACAAATATTAAGAGGAATTAGTTGGTATTAACACAAGAACAGAGCCTACCTCTGGTACTGGGTCCAATAGCGCTTGTTTGAGTCCCGGCACAACTGAAGGCAAGTACGGAGCAAGGTCCTTGGAGCAAAACAGGAAGCAATTCCATGAGATAACAGCTGCATAAGATAAACTTACTAGATAAAGCAGATAACAATCAGGTAAACCTAGCAGACCTAACTACAAATGATTAAGGTAAACCTGGTAAAACTGAGTAAAGGGCCAAAAATGACTTCGTAAACAGTGTCAAAGCAGTAACTACTAACAGTTCTAGCACACTTTTATGTTATCGGAGTCTAGTGCAAACACAGAATTTGGTATGCACAATTTCATAGTCCTGATTTTACAGTCTATCGTTTGAACCATTATAATAGTTGACACTACCTTCTTGTCTGTGAGTGCGTACATGTTGCCAATGATCTGTGCAGACATTTTCTTTGTTTCCGTCGACCTTAGATCAAGAGCTCGATGGAGTACTGGCATTATGAGGGCCAATGATGGTGCATCAATAAAGTGCACAAATGTTGTCTGTGAGAGGACCTTCAGACACTTAGCCGTATGAGTGGCCGGGTCGCTTAAGGCGTCCAGTAGCACTGTAGAAATAGCTGTATAGAATGAAAGTCAAAACAAAAACGATTTAGGTTTCAGCATGTCTTAGGCTAATAAACTGTATCTGTCAGCAAGTGGTTGTACGAAGGGCAAATGCTGTTAAAATACAAAATTGACACTTCAAATAAGTTGAAGCAAGATTTATGACTTTTTGTCAACAAGTAACCCTTTGTATTAAAAGCAGTAAGTTTGAGCTTGGATGAAAAAGATTTATTTAGCAACGAAATCCAGAAAGGAATATACAGTCAGAAACCAGTCCCAGTTAAATAATAGCAAAGAAAAGTTCAGATAAAATGTTCAAAATCAATAATAAACTTTGAACATCAGACTAAGTGCACAAACTTATAAAAACAAAGTATTCTTAGTGTTTTCAAGTAAGACAGTTACGAAAGCTACAACACCTTGAATCTCAGGATTTTTAATGACGGAACTAATTTGCTTCAGGGCCTGCGCTCCTGATTTCTGGACTTTGAGATGCGAGTCTGTCAGCACCTCTGTCAGTTTCGGGACAATGCTGGGAAGACAAGAGGACAACTGCTTGGGGGCACAGTAAGCCATTGCGCCTAGCAACTCCACACTTCCTGTAGGGGGCAAGGGGTAAAACACTGGTCAGCATCGGTGGAAAGTAGAGGCTAAATAACTGATGCACAATCCATTAGGTGTACAATACAGAGCACTAACTATCAAGAGAGTTACCTGAGCCTCAGAGAAAATACCAAAACTGAAAGGTTCACAAAAGTTCAAATATGACATCAATAATCAGTGTATTTGCAACTTTTTTTGGAAAGTCGTGACCACTGACCAATCTCCAAGTACAAAGGAAAGCAAGAAAAAGGAAAAAACGAAACAGACAGAGTTATACTGTAATAACTTGTGACAAAACAGAAACAAACCGGACAAAGATGGTGTTAAAAAGCTAAATGCTAAATACTTTCTCGAGGCAGGTAGCCTATTAGGCAAGTGCTAATCTCAATTTCTGTAATGTTAAGCGGATTAGTCTTTGACTCCTCCTAGATAGAACACTAATCTATCACAGGTTAGTCCCAGCAGAAGCTGATACTCATTTTCACAGCTGAGTCAACTGCAATAAGTCAGATAAAGTTTCGTCCTCAAGAACACAACACAGTAGTCCAATCGGGGGTCTGACCAGTGATCTTAGGATAACAATCAAACTTGTTAACTACGCTTCCAATTTAAAAACAAAGACAGCAAACTTTATTAAAAACAAAATTTGTTATTATGGAGTCTAACCATAACAATCAAACACCACATTGTATTACAGTTGGACACATAAACCACACTATGGAAAACAAAGGAAGAGAGAGCAATATGCTGAACAGAAAGGAATCCAAAGTTTCACCTGTCTTGGTCCTCCAGGAGTCTTCCTCTAGAGCGGCAAGTAGCGATGGAAGGACAAGTTTCACTCCATGTGCACTCAGATTCTTCATCACTGCTCGCGCTGTGTCCTCGGTTGCCTGCAGCAATAAGTGTTAAGTTTACAGTCTTGCTTATGTAAATCAGTAATAGCATGTTGGGTCGAGGCTAGCATTGACACTGTATTGGTAGCAACCTTGAATATGTAAATCAGTATTGTCTTATGCTTTACAGCTTCACCACTTTAAGTGCCTTCGGCCACTCCTTGCATTGTTACCACTCGAAAACTTGTTTTCATTTTCACTTGTTCTTAGCAAAATTTGAACATCTTTTCACTCTGTCAAGTCAATAGTTTGTTACCTTTCAGGAATAGTGAACTGGTTTACTTTCTCAATATTCACGCTTACAACTTGTAATGCAACTATGGTACACTCAACAGTGCGACCCAACTGCACCATATATATAGTGATTTCTGTCCTACAGTGGCACGTTGGACAAAGTGACTCACCTCTCGTACGTACTGATTCCCATCTCCAAAGCAGAGTAAAAGGTGAGGAAGGAGATGGACTACATACGGTTCAAACAACCGGCCCAGCATCGTACACAGCATTTCAAATGCAAACAGCGCCCCTGTGATGGTAAACTTTATATCAATGATAGATTACATCTTGTCTCAATCAACAGCTAAAAGATTGAGTGTTTTTTAACAGCTGAAAGATTGATCATTTTTCATGACCTCGCAAGTTCTTCCACAACTAAGGCAATCATACCAACATTAACTTTAGTTTGTGTGTCTTTGATTTGCCATCTATTTTATTCTCACCCTCTCTGTGTCGATAGTTTTTCTTGTCCTGGATGGCATCTTGCAGAGTAGCCATAATGTTCTGTTGCTTGAGGCACAAGATTCCCAGCCCCTTCACCAATCCTGCCAGTCCATAAGCTGCACCTTTGCGCTCACCATAGTTCGTTGACTCCAGCAACTTTACCCAGAAGCGAATTGACCATTAATGGAGGTCACCTACACTACACCCTAAGATAGCTAAACCTTCAAATTGCAGGAACAGTACAGCAATGTGGTTTTCTGTCCTTTTCGAAACAGCCATGCACAGAAAGTAAATATTTCCTGTTCTATGACTGAATCAGTTATAACACATCAATATAGCAAAAACAATATGTAAGCAAGAAAAAAATCAAGAAACTGCAAGAAAAAAAAATTAGTTTTAAATTTTGAATGTACAAAATGCTTTAGATCAGTGTGTTATGATATCATCGAAAAAATCAATGTTCCATATGGCTAAAACACTACAAAATACCAAACTAAAATAAAAATTGAAGAACAAACATACAAACCTAGATCAAAAAGCCGGTTAGGAGCAATTTTTGAGTAAATAAAAAATGATACCTGGCTCAGCAGTTTTTTTACCATCTCTGGAGCCTCTGCTTTGATAGCTGGGACGAGAGGAGGCAGGCAGTTTGCCACTGCTTCTTGAACCTTGTTTGATTAAAGCACAGATTTCACATTAGAAAAGTTCCGAAGAATTTTTTCTCTTGAAATTCCTAACAGCTGTACTTGTGAACTACAATGATGTTATGATAGGGATCTTCGTGGTTAAGCAATTGTGAATGACAAGCCTGAAAAAGTCTAATGTGTGACCTCTGCAATACTGGTGCAGTGCCTTTTTTCAGGCTTCTCTATTGCAATTGCTTACATTGTGTACACAACTGCGAAGATCCTATTATAATGTCATTGAATATAACCATGGTACGAATCATAATAATTATTGTGAACTGCAGTGACGGACTTTGATAACTTTACAAAACCTATTAATGTGATAAAATTGAGAAGCTGTGTTGGTGTTTGGTAAATAGTTGTACACTGTGGTAAAAAGGAGTTTACTGGCATTTTGGACTGTAGTCCTTCGTTGAGGAAATGTGTCTTTGAGCAAATAGAAACCAACTTTACACCATGAGGAAGGGCTACAGTCCAAAAGAACAGTATCTTCTTTTTTTTCCCACAGTGTACAACTTAAACAATTTTGCCAAAGCGTTTTTAAAACCAAATATGCCAAAATTTTGTAAAAACTGTAGATGGAGAATAAAACTTCCAGTAAAGATTAGGATTAAGTAGCTCTTAAAAATAAACAAAAACTAAGGCAACGAACCAGGTTCATACAAACAACTCAATTCCATTCGCATCAAATAAAAGACCAAGGAGGAAGTAAGAAAAACGAGAAATTTTCTTCAACCTTGGTCTACACGATGACTTCGGTAGGATAAGAGATATGTAATGCACACGTATATCTTGGAAGGTGGTTTTTGCTTCCACTTTAAAAGAAAAGTGCTTCAGGGTATGTTCGAACTTGACTTTTCTCTTGGTGTAAAACTTCATTAGTAAACTAAAAAGAAATAAAACGTCACCCGGTATCAGCACCTAAGAGTGTCGAAGTCACGGTATTTAAAACTTTGTTTACAGAAGTCCATTTGGATGGAAGTTGACCGTAAGTGACGCAAATCGCAAAACAAAACTAATTTGTCAGTACCTATCAAGAACTAATCACGACACGGGTAGAAATTTAAATCTGTTACATGTTGTTCAGCTCTCTTCCATAGTCAACTTGCTGGACACAAAATAAATTGGAAATCGAAATGTATTACATGTTGCTGCACTTTCTTCAATAGTCAATATGCTGGAGACAAATTGAAAACATACAGTTCACCATCTAAACTACTTTTTGTGGCACTTTTAGCAGAACAACTTCACACAATAAAAAAAACGCTTCATGTACTTGTTGCGATGGCGTTGAGAGTGTATCTATTAACTTGGTTACAATTGGTTTGACCTGATGAACAAACAGAAACTTAAGTTAGACATAAAACCCTATTAAAAGGTATTAAAATATATAAAAGGCGAGGTAAAATTACAAA
>JAOBRD020430142.1:0-18696 GCA_027575215.2 Hydrozoanthus sils | reverse complement strand
TCAAGTAGCATTGACCTACACACTGTTCACAGAGTTGGTATTTGAGTGGCATTGACCTACACACTGTTCACAGAGTTAGTATTCAAGTAGGATTGACCTACACACTGTTCACAGAGTTGGTATTCAAGTAGCATTGACCTACACACTGTTCACAGAGTTGGTATAGCGGCATTGACCTACACACTGTTCACAAGGTTGGTATTCAAGTAGCATTGACCTACACACTTTTCACAGAGTTGATATTCAAGTGGCATTGAGCTACACACTGTTCACAGAGTTAGTATTCAAGTAGGATTGACCTACACACTGTTCACAGAGTTGGTATTCAAGTAGCATTGACCTACACACTGTTCACAGAGTTGGTATTCGAGTGGCATTGACCTACACACTGTTCACAGAGTTGGTATTCAAGTAGCATTGACACAGACATAGTTCATATCCATTGTGCCACCTGGCATGTAAGGCAGCGACAAAGGTAGGTCACTCTGACTCTCTTCTCATCCCATTTCTAATCCATCTATATTGCCATTTGTTATGATGGTGTTGTGTCCATGCTGTCTTGGTTACAGTGCTTGAGAAGATGTTGATTGGAGATAATGTTGTACCAATGACAGAAACTATTTAATTTTATTATGATTTGTTTTATTTAGATGCTACACCCACTGTTACGATTACGACAAGCTTGCTGTCATCCTCAAGCAGTTAGGGGGGGATTTCTGTCACTACAGAAAAGGTTCGACCATTGAACGGTTTTTGATTGTTTGTTTTGAGCTCTTAACATTAGTTCTTTTAAATTACTGTAAATACAAGTGTATGTGACTTGTGTGTAGTGTACTTCAAGTTTGATTTGGCCATCTATGCTGTCCAGCATGGACAAGCTTCTTGGATGAGTTGAACTCACTTATTGACTGCTCATCAGTAAGTGAAAATAAGATGAGTTGCTTGATTCATTCATTGACTTATCATGAATCAGCATAAACAATTGGATAAGTTGCTTGATTCACTTACTGACTACTCATCAGTAAGTAAATACTAGATGAGTTGTTTGATTCATTGACTGTTCTTCAGTATTTTTAACAGTGGATAAGCTGCTTGATTTACTTGAATGTAAACATTTTCTTTGCAACTCAATCTGTACATTAACTGATTTGAATTAAAATTTGATTGTACTCTTTGATTCACTCACTGACTTCTTGTTGATAATACTTTCAGTATGTTAACGATGGATAAGCTTCTTGACTCACTCATCACTAGAGCCAAGCTGGAATGCCAAGAAGCCCATCGACAGCTTCTTTTTGCTCATAATGGTAAATCTCTGATTGATTTCTTTTTGTTTAAGTAGAAACTATTATATCTTTGGTCAAAACAATCAAAGACATGCATTTAAAACTCAGCCTGTTACAGTCAAACAATACTTAAATTATTTTAATTAGTTTTAATTTTGTAATTTAAACTGTTCAGTGCTGCATTAATGAGTAAGAACAAGAGCCAAACTTAGCTCACTACATTGACACCTAATGGAACATGTGGGGTTCTTTTTTATCTGATTGTCTAAACTTGTTTCAATTTCAACTAATAATTGTTATTCTTAATTGCATTATTTTTAATTATTAAAACTTTTATGAAATAAATCCCACAATAACAGTTTCTATTATTTGCTCCAATGAAGAGCATAGACACTCCTTCAGTACCTTTAAACCTTTGGCAAAGATAAATTTAATTATCAATTAAGTTTTTGAGCTGATCATAATTTACCTGAAGCTGAACATTGTAGTCATACCTTAATGTTTCTCATTACTTAACCTTAGCTCTGTAACCAGTTGTCTTTATTTCTGTACTACATTTTACCTGCATGTTCAGGTGGAAAAAAAACTTCCATATTATTTGTTAAGTAACCTTGGATAATACAGTTTGCTCATAATGTTTATATTAATGATTGCACCAGGTCTTGCTGGAATTCATATTATCAAGAAAGAGGTAAGAAAGCAGGTATTAAATGCAAAAATGGGAACTTTTCTGTACCCACTGCTTTAGTTGAAGCTAATAAAAGATTTTCATAGAACTGCTCCATTTTTGTCATAGACATCTATAAACCTTGTAACTCTTTCTACATAGTTTTTTTTTGTTAAAACAATAAACTGCACTATGAAAGGGACTGTGCCTGGTGATCATCACCTTCAGTAATCTCGCTCAACCTCCCAAAAGGCACAACATGAAACAAGTGGACTATAGCTATTCATGTGTAAAATTGTTTTTGTTGATTTGTGTTTTAAACAGAAGGAAAATAAAATGAAACTAATGCAGCAGTGGTAAAAGAAACACAAGTGAACTGCGAAATATGTGAAGTTTTGACAAAATGCTTCTCAGACAGACTATGAGTCCATATAACTGAGGTCTTGAGTGGAAGGAATTGTTCTATTAATACCTTTAGATCAATATACCCTTCATTCCCCAGTCCCTAATAAATTGGTATACATGTTTATTGACATAATACTGTGGCAAGCAAAGTGAATTGAGGACATGGAGTGCTTTCTCTGTAGCTCTGATCCTTGATCGAGCCAGATTACTATTAGTCTAAAAGTGTTGAGGCTGTAAAGTGCTTAATTCCTCAGTGTAAATAATTCCTGAGCCACTGATTACTGTATTAGCCTAGAAGCGTTTGTTAATTTGTTTTGTTGAAATTGTTAGTAGTGAATTGAGGTAGTAGCTGATCTGAGTGCTATCTTCTTCCTTGTAACTAATTACTGTGCTTAAACCTGGGTCACATATGACAGTCATGTCAGCAATATTAATAACATGCAGACTGTGTCACAGACACTTCTTAGACATAAAGCAGTCATGTTTCTGTCAAGTCACAAACATGTTAATTTTTTTTGGGCCTAATCCAAGAATTTGTAAGCATGGACAAGCATTTACTATTCTGAATTACAATTTACTCTTCAAATCTTTTATATACTTCCCAAAGAAAGTGAAAACACTATAACTGTAATTCTGTTGAACATAAACCCATCGAACATTGCAGTACTTGTTGCAGGCATGAATTCATCTTATGTAACTAGGCTTTAGTTGTTAGCCTGGTTAGTACAGTTGGTTTGAACTCAGCTCAATATTTTTATACTAATGCCACTGACACCAATTTATTTTTTTGTTTCTCAGATTTTTTTTCAGAAAAAAATGGGCCAAACCACTGAAAAAATAAATAAATAAAAAACAGTTTTAACAAACAAAAGAATTTATAATACACTGCTGACCAAGGAAACTCTACAGAACAACATTTGACAATTGATTTTGAAACTCTTCTAATGAAGTTAAGTGTAGTTTTGACCCCTTTTCCATAACATCATCATGACCTTTAATGGAAAGTGCTAAGCTGACCACTGATAATCTTTAAAGCTCTAGTGTGCTACTTTTAAGGTCATTCCCCAGTTTTGCATTTCGCATCTTTACTGCACATAGAAATTTTGAATTGTTAAGACAATAATTTTATCATATTCTTGTGAATGTTGAGCTCTCAAAGACATATCAGAAAAAATAAAGCAAAAGAAAAAGCTTCCTTCATAAAATATGGGGCTTTTTGTTTAACTTGCCCGTCACACTCAGAAATGGGGAAAAACAGCACATGTTTTACCAGTTTTCCCAGAGTTTCTCCTAAACAAGCATGGGTACCTCACAACTTTTTTTGTCAATCAATCAAATTTCAACAGGACTCATTGAGGAGAAAATATGGGGAAAATCTCAGTGTTGCAAATGCAGAAAAATATGAAAAACATAGAAGAGAGTACACTGTTTCTTTAGGTACAGGAACCATAGCACAACCAAAGCACATGAAAATTCCTCCTTATCAAAAATATTTTGCTGAAAATCATAAGAAAATTATTCTCCTAGTCCAGAAGAACTCTTTACCTTATCTTCCTTTACTTCCCTTATGTTCCCCGATGTTATCGTGGTTGGCCACATGAGGAAACTATAGTTTTATTTTCAAGTTTACAATAAAAGAAAAATAGCCCTGGGGGGTTATTTGTGTCAGTCATATCTCAAAAGTTAACATGGGCACACATGTCTGCTGATGTCCATGGTAGGTTGGTAGCTTTTTTTTTAATTCCCAAAAAAATGGACTGCCGATTCCGAGGAACAATAGAATAAATTGGTGTGTCCTAAGAGGTAGTAAAATGCTGATCCCTTGTCTGTAACTAATCACTGAACCTAGCTGCTGAGCTTAGATTATTACCTGACAGAATTCTGTTTCAACTTTAGTGGCCACAAGCAGTTGAGTGCTACAGAGATTCAGTTAGATCTTGGAAGGATCATGAAGACAAGTTTAAAACAGATTCTCTTCAGGTGTAGTACTCTTCCCCATCCTCCCTTGTAAGGATTGTTTTCCATAGGTTTTTATGTTATCATTATTAGATTTTTGTCTTTTTTATCAACATTACTGTAATTAGTTGTTTTCTTAGTAACTTGTCATTGTAACGTAAAGCACTTCTTTTTACGAATTATACAAGTAAAACCAGTGCAGTAGAAATAAAACTATTTTTATAACTAATAGTGATAACTTTAATAGGGGTTATGTGTATTCAGACTGTTATTAGTGGTTTTTTAGAGAAGTACCAAGCATTTACCTTGTATTAAATCGAGAGTATGAGGTATAAAGGTGTTTACCTATGCAACATTTCAGGCCTTTATTCCCAAAGTAGGCCAGGTTTATCAATTACGTTGATAGTTAATTTTAGGAGTGCTTTTTTGCATCCTTTGGACTGTGTTGTTTCCAACACAAAATCATGATAAATTTTCTTAAAAAAAGATCTACAAATAATTTTGATATAGAGCTTTGTTGAAAACGTTTGCAAAAGTATTATCCAGATCTGTGTTTGTTTACCATTGCAACCAGTTTTTTTATCCTTAATTTAAATGTGAAACAAATTAAAGTCCTGGGTGCAAAACAGTAGTTTTGAAAAAGTTGCAAAACTACTTTAATTTATGGTTTATAGGAATCAAGTAAAATAAAATATATATCAAATTGCTATTATACTAATCAGGACAATCACAAGGGTGCATTACTAGATTGTACCAAATCTTTTTTAAAGGATCTTACTTGATGAAACATTACTTTTTGTTCAAGAAACTACACACAATTCACAATCTCTCGGATGTCTTGAGCAACAGCCATCCAGGATGCTCTCACTCTCTTGCAGATGATAAACTGTCAGATCAGGTATTACATTTTGAAATTGCTTGAAACAGAGTGCAATGTATCCCAACTAGCAGCAACAATTTGCTTGACTCCGCTTGTATTAGTTGTTAGAAAAAAGGTTCAATATCAAGCCTGCTTTAGTGTGTGGTTGGGAGTCAGAACATGTGGTTGGGAGAACCACTTGAAAATAGCAAAGGCTAATGAGATTAGGTAGCTGTCGTCAGACATATTAGTCAAAATTTTAATAACTTGTTATTATTATTAATAAAGAAGGGGAAAAAAGTTTATTAATGTTGGTATGTTTATTCAATTTTAATAATTTATTAATTTAAATTTGACTGCAGTAATGACAATCTTCAGTTTTATCATTTTTAATTGAAACTTACATGTTTCGAGGTGCCTCATCTCTTCTTCAAAAGTGTGGCTGTTAGTCAAGCAAAAGCATTTAAATAGAGTCTCAAGACAATAGAATATTAAATAATGTTATACTAAACTAAAGTGATTAAATCTCCAGGGAAAGATTAACATGCATAATTTGTTGGTTTAAAACAGGTTTGATCCATTTTATATGCATGGCTTACTTTAACTTAACAGAAAAGCTGGTTCCATGATCTATTATTTGAAAGCACTCACTATAACAAGCCGCTTGGCCTTCTTCTGATTGTGCAAGATGTTTAAACACACAAGACAACTTGTCCCTAAGATGCTCAAGGACACATGTAGGATTTCCCCGACATAGCAAGAGTTAGATCTTGCACATGTAAATTTATATACGACATGCAACCGGAGTTCCTTAGGGACAGGGTCTTTTATTGAGTTTAACATGTTAATGGTTTTTTAGGTGCTGTAAATTAGTTTTATTTTTTATATCCTTACAAAATTTCTTTGCCAGATTGTTCACTCTTTTTAATTTGTGCAATGTTCTAAAATTGCCCTGTGAATGGTTGTCACAGTTATTATTGTTATTGATTAAGATAGGATAAAAATGTTTGTTAATATTGGTGTTATTGTATTAGCTGCTACTGACAGCTGTCTCCCATATTAAATAAAACATGTCAAAGCTTTTAGACCGGGGCAGAGTTTTATTTAACTTGCTAATTAGTATAAGTTGAAATCATGATCAGTTGCTCAAAATCACTTCTGTTGGATTGTGTAAACATCTGATAAAGTTTAAGTTTAAGTTTACTGATCCATAATAAGTCAAGTAAGCAGGTTTTCACACATTGTCATCTTAGTGGGTTAAGAATTGACACAAGTGGCTGAGTAACAAATTGACTTAAATGATGAAACATACTTAGCCTAGCTTGTTATTTAGGGAACAGCATTTCAAATCCTTTAGGTAAAGCTAATTTCAGGGAAGACTATACAATCCCTGACAAAAATATGATTCACTTTACAGTGAATGGAGGGAGTATGAGCTGCAACCTTTTGCATCCCATTCCCCTTTTCAATGTTGTTTGTCCAGCAATTGCAAAAAAATCGCATGGTTTTACATCCAACAATCAACTTTTTGTGTGGGGGGAAGAGCCATAGAGGGTGTTTCACTTTCTTTTGTCAGGAATTGTCTGCGGGGCTATATCTAGTGATCTGGTTTTCTTTTTATGAACTTTGAAATGGGTTACATATTCATGTCTCAGTCACCTTATAAGTTTATTTTTATTGCTCTAACGTGTTCTAGACTCGAGGTCTTCCCACAAAACGATTGCAGAAACGACTTAAAATGACACTTTTGTAAACTAGAAAGAATGTTCTCCAACTTTCACAAAATAATATTGATTAAGCCATTTTTAATTTTTGATAAAAGCGAGAGAGGCTATAGGTTAAGATTTAGTTCTCACCGTCAATGTCCTATATGAAAACTCATTCTCTGGAAGAAGTTGCTTTGATCAGATTTTACAAAAATGAGTGATTAATAACCTGTAAAACTTCAATGTGTCCATACTCAAAAAGGAAATTCCAACCAGACTTGACCTTATATTATAAAATGACCAGCAATTTGAATGTTGCTGCAACCAAGAACCTCATTTTGAATTTTACCATAGAAGGATATCCTAAGGGAAGGCAACAAGGATGCTAATGCGAAGAGTATTCAAGACCATTCTGATAATCTCATGGATGACACAGAGCTGTGAACCCCCGAAATTCCCAAATCTTGTGAAACATGAGCACAAGGGGATTCTTTCCAATAGTGGCCCGACCTATAAACGATGCAATTTTAAAATAATCTGAAAATAATGTTAATACCCATGTGTGGTCTAGGATGCCAGGGAAGTGGCAGCAGACTGTGTAGTAAACTTCCAGCTGGTGGAAGCGCGCAGCGTATGGGCTGGCAGAAAAGGTTTTAGTGAGTGCCGAAGGCGCAAGCCCCTAGGGGGTCTGGGGGCATGCTCCCCTGGGAAAATTTGGCAAACTACACTAGCTGAAATGCCAATTCTGCATATTTTTTGGATATTTCGAAAAGTATTTTATAGGTCAAGTTTTATATTAATTTCTAGAACAATTGTCAATAGATTAAATTAGATATCGAATATGGTAATTTAGAAAACATTGGAAAACTGGGTGAGTTTGACTACCATGCAGGTGCGCTGGTGACGAGGCTTGAAAACTTGTGACAGCTCTGATGACATTGGTCATCAATGAGGTTTAGGAGTGAGATGAATTAATGCATGCCTTAGATTAAAGGTTTATAGGGAAAATAACTTCTTTTTTGTTCCCAACCCAGGTTCAAACTCTCAATCTTTCTAGACTTTTGGTTCTAAAGCTGATAACCTACCACTCATTCACACTGACATTTACACTGATTGTTAACAATTATTTGAATATGTCACAAAACTCTGATGCATCCAAACTTTTGGGATTTTGAGCCCAGGAGAATGAAGGACCTCATCACGTGACAGATGATTCATCCTTGTTGTTACAGTTTAACATTCTTATGCTTGCAATCATAAAATAAAAAGTGTATTCTGATGTCTCAATTTTCAATATAAACAATAATTATAATGAATGATAGTCGCTTTTGAATTTGATCAGCACTGGAGCTATTTGTTTTCACACTTGTACATCATGAAGAAATACTTTGGGATATGTTTCTTTGCTGGGGTAATAGTTCCCAGTCTGCTGACCAGTTGTTTTGTGTTTCAAAAGTAGCTGGACAGAAAGGTTTATTTGACAGAATTTTAGTAGCCTACTTCACGTAAAATTTGTTGAAGTAGCAAACTGTTTTCACAGCTTAATTGAAAAATTAAACCAGATTTACCTTAAGTTGATATTTGATTGGAATTCTTTCTCTACCTGTTTCCCATGACTTCCACTGGCAGGTTTATTATGCCATGAAGAATGATTACCTTTGTGGCGATCGTCATGCTTCATGGTTCTCACAGTGCCAGCTATTCAATGAGCTTCTTTTGCTTCCTGAATCTGCTTCAGGAGGTATTCCCCAAACAATAGGGGTGACTGTTTTTTTGTTTTCAAACAGATTGCATGATTTTTGGTTTTCATTGTTAGCTTAATTTGCTCTTTCATCAAATTTGCTATTTCACAGACCAGTTTTCCTATAATGGCCATAGTGTCAATGCTTGAGCTTAACATTTTCCGATCTTGTGGTTTCTTTTCCCATCACAGGCTATTTCACTGCAAACTTTTGCAATTGCATCTATTAGGTCGCTTTCTGAAGGGCTTGCTGAATATAAGCAAATCAATTATCTGAGTTCATACTTCAGGACTTGCATGTGTGCCCTTTGCTTGTACCTTTGTGCTTTAAAGATTAATGCCTACACGTAAGTTTCAGATAGTTGAAAAAAAATTTGCTTGCTTTTTTTTTTAAATAACAAATTGCAGTGAATATCTGTTACAACACCTAAAGAGAGAATTGAAACAATACATTCCTTGATGCAGAGCCTTTTTCAGTCCATAGAGTTGAGGAAACATTACATGCAGAAGACAACTTTGCAAGTTGAGACAGCAAAAAAGAATTTTGCTCTTGAACAACACAGTATTGAGGAAATCAAGTTGCAGGTATTACCACTACAACCTTCAGGTAGTATAGAAAATTACCATCACTAAATCAGAAACACATCATGAAAGTGTGCTCATTAACAAAAGTATCAGCATTCAATATAAGAATGATGGAACGTTTTGGCCCAAAGCAAGAGCTGCTTCTAAATTAGTAAAATTCCATAATTCATCCAGTAAAAAAATGATTGTATCCTGGTTTTAGTTATTAATAGATTAATTTACTGAACTATTCTGAGTAACTTTTAAAAGAACATTTTTTTGTTTTTTTTTACAAATGTTGCAATTTGGTTTAATTCAAACACTGTTGATATCACTAAACATTGACTTCTATATGCAGTCAAATCATCACTTTATCTGTATTAGCACCAACCCATCACCTTTTTGTTTGTTGTTTATTTTTACAGGGCTTCTGATGGTGCATATTTTGAATATATTTTGCTTACTATTAGGCCCGAAAATATCCCCTTGAAAACAAAGTAAAAGAATGTTTGAGAACAAACCTCAAAAGGTCCAGTTTAAGCATTTGAATACATATTCAGTGAGTCCTTCTGTATTACTCTCTTTAGTGCACTTGAAATATGGAACAACACTCAAATATTGCAGCTAGAAAAGTCAAAGTAAATGTGAACTTGGTGCTTGCCATGAACTATGGTTATTTTTTGTGAAGAAACATTGTAATGCAATAGAGATGTGTGTTGCTGCTTGTCACCAGCCTGTCCTGTCCAGTTTTACAAGTGAAAAAGTTGACGACCGAATAAAACTTAGAAAAGAGGTTGAAAAAACCCTCATGAATGGCAATACAAAGAGTGAAGTTACCCCTAATGTTATTGAAGTGGGAAGCCCTGCTGTTGGGAGTAAAGGTAGGTGATGCTGTTTTTAAAAAAGGTGATGACAATTAATCTTTTCTACTTTATAGGTGAACTTTGAGGACCCTTGGTGGATAAAAGTTATTGATCAAGTTGTAAAAGCAGGTCGAGGCCTACAGGAGGAGCTGTTAAGAAAAATAAAGAATGATCTAGCTGGCACAGATTTTCTTGACAGGTTACTTTAGAAATCTATGTTCTTCTGTGGTCGTTGGCCCACTGACAGTTTGAGTTTGTAAGTTGCAATGCTGCAAAAAAAGGTTGAACTGGTCTTGCTCTCTATACATGAGTAAGAACAATAATAATTACTATTTGATGAGTAAGAACAATAATATTACTATTTAATGAGTAAGAACAATAATATTACTATTTAATGAGTAAGAACAATAATATTACTATTTAATAGTTGTTGCATAACAACACAACACAGATAATATGATAACTGCACTTCACAGTCTAATGAAATAATGCACTGCTCAATAATGAAAATTGTTACAGGAAATAAATTCTTACTCTCCACAACTCTTGCAGCTGAGACAAAATGTACACAATAGATGGAATCTTTTGCAGTCCATTTTGCAACAGACAAGTACCTGAACATGTGGCAACCTTTTTGTTTATTATTTGTATAAAACTCCAGCAAATTTAGTATGAAACTTTTAGGATTTTTCTCACTTGAATAAAAGCTTTGTTATTTATTAACTATTGGCGTTTCTGACCTGCAAGAAATTGTATCCTAGTCAATTTTTGACCTTCACTATGATTTAGACAAAAAGTTTGTGTTGTGGACTAATGTCATCATGGAACATAATTATAGTTTAATACATGACTTGTGACTTCTCAGTGACTTTAACTGCAAAGAGCTTGCTACACATAATGTAAATTATGCTCACTTGCTGTGTGAGCTTTATTACACTTATTACACACCATAAAATAATCTCCATGTATTAATTAATAGTGCTTCAATATGAGTATCATGTGTGGCACTGTTTTCAGGTTTTCAGACTTGGCTGGTCTGCAGTATGTAATCACTAGCAAGCTGGATATGATGGAGGTATGTTTATGACAAAATAGCTTTGAAAATGTTTTTAAGATAATCAAAATTATATTATATGACGTATATCTGTAAATTATAGTAATTATATATTATAAATTTGGGCAAGCCTTGTTACTGTAATTTTGATATATTAAAGATATTTTATATAAATTTGTTATGTGCACTTAAAATTTAATTCCTATTTTGGTAAAATTTTGTTCAAAGTTTTGCCATTAATTTTAAGAAAAGTAACTTTTTTATAAGTCTAGTATAGTTAATGTCTGTAATGAGCAACAAGTTAATAAATTATGTAGAAATATTGATGGGTCGCAGCCAGGCTGAAACATAGTTACAAATTTAAAAATGATCTCTGACTAAAATAATTAAAAATTACAAGCTTTCGACTGCAACCTCCATCTGGCAGTCAAAAGCTCGTAATTTTTAATTATTTTAGCCAGAGATCGTTTTTAAATTTGTAATTAATAAATTATATTAGGCCAAAAGTTTTGAAAGTTTAAAACTGTATGTTTTTAACAAAATGTCATCACAAGAATATTAATACAAAATGCATAACAATGGTTTTGATTTGAAATATTTCCTCTGACTTTTCATTGTTTGTTTGATGAAGGTGATAATCAATTATATTGTTTGATAAAATACTTCTTGTTTAAGATTTCTTTTTAAGGTGAACTGGCACCTTAAAAAGCACTGTACACTATGCATTAAGGTTCTTTTATGAAGTACAGATAGAGTATCTCACAGTTTTTTGGGATACACATGTACAATGAACCTTCAAAGTTTGAAACAAACTGTTTGTAATTAAGGGTCACTGAACATATTTATATTGTAGTAAAAGGAGAATGTGATGCTAAAACAACATGTGTAATAATTTGACCCTGTATCTGCATTTTGGTGATTGGCAGGAGTATTTTTAGGACTCTAGAGTTAATTTGGTGCAATAATTCATTGTCAATGATAAGTCATTTTAGCACCAACTTATTTAGTTATCATAAGTGCATGACGATGTCAATGCTATCTTGATGTTAAACCCCAAGAAATAGATTGTTTTTCTAATAAAATTTTAAACGATTTGATACAACAGTGTCCTTAGGACTGATTTTATAGCGCCCAAGTTTTGTTTTATACACATATAAACTGACATCTTGAAACTGATGTTCAATATTTCATTTTATATAGATATATATAATTATATCTATATCTATATATATATCTATATTATTAAATTATTATGAATAATTAGTATATAAAAAATACATTATTATAATAGGATATTGTTTTAAGTAGGAGAAACAACAAGTTTCCAAATTGAACTTCCTGAAAACTTTTACTTCCAAAACAAGCAAGTTGTGGTTATAACTAAAACAAAATTATTTTGCTTTGTTTTTAGTCAACTCATGGCAGTCTGAACGAAGTCTTGGCCAGGCTGAACAAAGAACCAACCAATGATTTAGTGAGAACCACAGCAGAGTGTTGCCTGAGGCCTGTAAAAGACAACCCCTCAAAAAGGTCAGCTGGCTTGAACCTTGAACAGAAAATAATAAGTGATAGGTTCCTGTATTGTTACTAACTAATAGCTCAATTTATTTTAGTCTACATCATAGTCTATGTTTACACAGAGTTTAAGACTTTCTTTGATTGTTTATTTAGGTGTGACTTCTGTATTGCTGATGATGTATTCACAGAATATGAATCACGACTTTTTGGACATCAGGGTATGCTTGGAGTTGAAGCTGATAGGTCAGTGTGCTGATCTCTCATATTAAAGTTTTGAGTTAACCAAGTGTGAGGCTTGGGGTTAGGTTTGTTTTTTGTTTATTTGGTCCCAGTAAAATGACACTTTAAATGTTTGATTTCTTAGACTATAACAGCAAAAAAGCAAACCAAGATTATGTAACTCGAGGTTTACAATTATATTGTTTAAAAATGTGGGAAAATATAAACTTCTATATTAAGTTATTAGGTACTTCAGGTAATATTTCCTTTCATTATTTTTTCCTGTATCTGTGATGAAAAATTTTAGTAGGGATAAGTATCTTCAATTTAGACAAAGTTGAAGTTGAAAGTGCATGTGTGTGATTTAGTGTGAAAGAAGGAGAGAAACTGAACTGGCATCGACATGGAAACACTGGTGGACTAAGAGCAGACACTGACACAGAGAAAGCTCTCAGAGCATTGTATACCTTCATTAGGAGTCAGCGTAAGTTGTTACACATTCATTTCAAACCTACAAACTTGCTTAACAACCAAACAGATGATGATGCTAGATTTACTACAAACTGTGTCAAGAATTTACAAACCTCTTCTTAATGCCACAGAACAGTATAACTCTTCCATTTTTAGAAAATTGCAGCATATTTAGGTCAACCATTTTCTAGAATCTATTTTATTTTATTATCTGGTAATATAGTGCAGGCAATCTTGTCCTTAATTGTAGTGCTAAAGTGTTGTGATACTTCACAGGTTTGGTTAGTTCTAGTGACAAGCAGGAGGCACAAAGCCACATGGCATTCATTGAGGCTCGCAAGAAAGAATTCAAGGTGCATGCAAGTTTTTTTAAAAAATTAGTTTATAATAATGATATAATAACAACAACAAAAACAACAACAACAATAATATTAACTTATTGCTTATATTGTGCTTGCTATGTTTGAAGATGCTCGTGTGCCAATTACAAAGTAGTACAGGGACTTAAATTTAGTATTGAGGGTATAGGTAGTCCAATATAATATTTAGTATGCCTTACATCAATTTTCAGTCAGAATTGCCCTTTCAGTTCATGATATTAACAGGCTGCAACACTGGGATCACCTTACCTTTTTTTTCGACAAGTATTTTTAGTACTTTCAAGTCCCATAATAAAAGATTGAGAGCCAACCCTTATTCCAGAAGGGTGGAATGTATAACCATTTACAGACATTAAAGCGTAGAGAGGACCTGCTAAGTTGTTTAAAGACCCTATATGAAGGTCCAGCTGGGATTCAAATCTGGGCCTCTTGCACGATGGACTCGCAACTTACTATATAGCTAGTTAAGCTTGCACTTTGTTTACATATAATGATAAAGCGATCAATTTGAAATGAGAATACACTTCTTATTGTGTTTTACAAGTTACTTGTAGTATATATAAATGGTACTAATTCATGGTGATGTTGTGGTAGCACAAAGCTAGGTTCTCTTAAAAATGAACATCTCAGTCATCCTCTGAGTTTTTTTCTGTAGATGCTTAATTTGCTGAAGCAATACAACTAGAAACAATTCTTAGTTCACAAATCCAATTATTTTGAGTTTTTATTGACTTCAGGGTAGAAGTCAACATTTATCATCCCAAGTCATGTTATGGTCATGTTCTCTTTGTTAACACAGTCATTAAGATAAGAATTGCAGGGTGTTCATTAGGCATCTGGAATTAGAGAATTCTCTGGCAATTATGCGGAATTAAGACGAGCTGTAGCACTGCTGTATTTAATGTGCCCCCAGACCCCCCTAGCAAGGTTCACTTTTTGCAATACTTCTGTTACTTTTTCCAATTCTCCTGCTACTAATAATCTTAATGAAAACCCTGAAGTGACTGTTCATTTCAATATTAATTATCTTTTCCAATTTAATAGTACCAAGCTGAAAGTGAACTGTATATTTCTTTATTTGTATGTTGGATTTGGCTTAGGTTATTAAAACAATAAAGAATAAGTGCTTAAATTGTTGCCCTAACATCTTCAAACATTTGACCTCCCTTACTTTGATAAGGGTCTTTAATTTATAATATACATAATAAATTATATAATTAACTGTTTTCTCCATTGTTCAGCCTTATACTAGGATATCTTAAGACAATGCTTGGCTCAATGAATATAGGGTAACCCCATTGTAGTTTTAAGACAATCCTTTGGCTCAATGAGTATAAGGTAACCCCATTGTAGTTATTCTACTGGCAGTATGTTAAGATAACCTGGACCTAATGCGTATAAGGTAACCCCATTGTAGTTATTCTACTGGCAATATGTTAAGACAATCGTTTGGCTCAATGAGTGTAAGGTAAGGTTCCCCATTATAGTTATTCTACTGGCAATATGTTAAGACAATCCTTTGGCTCAATGAGTATAAGGTAACCCCATTGTAGTTATTCTACTGGCAGTATGTTGAGATAACCTGGACCTAATGAGTATAAGGTAACCCCATTGTAGTTATTCTACTGGCAATACGTTAAGACAATCCTTTGGCTCAATGAGTATAAGGTAACCCCATTGTAGTTATTCAACTAGCAGTATGTTAAGATAACCTGGACCTAATGCGTATAAGGTAACCCCATTGTAGTTATTCTACTGGCAATATGTTAAGACAATCGTTTGGCTCAATGAGTATAAGGTAACCCCATTGTAGTCATTCTACTGGCAATATGTTAAGACAATCCTTTGGCTCAATGGGTATAGGGTAACCCCATTGTAGTTATTCTACTGGCAGTATGTTAAGATAACCTTGACCTAATGAGTATAAGGTAACCCCATTGTAGTTATTCTACTGGCAGTATGTTAAGACAACCCTTTGGCTCAATGAATATAGGATAACCCCATTGTAGGTATTCTACTGGCAATATGTTTAGACAACCCTTGTTAAGATGAGTTGGGTAACCCCATTGTAGTTATTTGCCAATTGAGGACACCTCTCAATAATATCCTGCTAATTAAAACTCTCAAAACTTCTGACCTTTACCATTAATGCTAAACCTTTTTCAGGGAAACTCTAACTGGAAAAACTAGTTTAGCACTGTGTTTTCAATCAGTTAGCTGAGGATCAAACATGCAGAAAGTCTTTGCAAAGAGAGTATACTTGCTTTGTTCTGTGTGGTAGAATAAAGATTGGTTGCTTAATTGATTGACTGTCAATGTAATCCTACATGCTCTTTTGACAGTTTTTGCGTGCCGTTTGGTTTTCCCTGAGAGAATATGTCTCAGCACTTGATGAGCTGGATATGTGCACCACCAGATTGAGGTTACTTCTGCCAGGGGAACAGCTTACTGACGACAAACATGTTGTTCATCCCCTTCAGGTAAGCTGTCTCGACAGTGGTTTCATTCTTCTTGACAATGCAGTAACAGGCAAGTGATTGGGTTTTCTTTGTTGCTTGAAATTCAAAAACTTGTTTAGTTTATTGATTACTACAGACCTCCATGAAACACTAAATTTTATATTAAGGGAATAAAACAATCTTGCACGTTTTTCTAGACAAAAATAGAACACACTATGACGTAGCAGAACACAGGAAAAGTGCTGTGAAGAAAAGAAGGCAAAGCCGAGTTTTCTCTCTACTTTTCAAGTGTCTGCTATGTCATAGCGTTTTCTATTTTTGTCTAGAAACACAAGCGAGGCTGCTTTATTCCTTTTAGAAAACAACTTCTCCTGTCCACACAGAAAAAAAATCATATAACTGTTTTCTTGCATTATGTGACGTCATACCATGGTTTCTATTCAGTTATAGAAAACAGAGCTATAACCAATCAAAGCGTACATTGTTTCGAGCTTATTTTCTAAAGTTTGATACAGAATTTTCCTTTTAACCATTATTGCTTCAAGGGCTAGTTTACCACTGGTACCATGATTACTACTGTTAACACACTATTGACAAGTTAGAGTAATAATTAATAGTTCTCTACCTTTGTATATGCAGGCATATGAACCAGCTTACTACCACTTCATATCACTGTTATTACAGCTAATACTTCTCTGTTTAATTTCAAGCTATCACTAATGCTAATGAATGCCAGTATCTGTTGTTTCAGGTGGAGCAGCAGAGAATGAAGTTCATATCAGACCGAATATCAGCAAACACAGAACTCAGAAAGAAGCTTGGACAACTGTTGTATTTGAGCAACTTGGCAATGGTTAGGATTGAGTACTGTATTTTTAATAGCATATTTGTATAAATTTTTTAACAGTTCAGAGTCAGAAAGAACAACTCCAATTCTAGTTCACTGAAGTCACCACTGACTGCCTAGTCAGGTCCAAGACTCATAAGGCCCAGACACTTTTAATTCAACAATATTGAGGTACATAGAAAAGCTCAACATATATGATCATAAAATTAAATTAGTGCTCTACAACAGAAGAAAAGCTTAGACCACACTGAAGCTCTCATGCTTTGACAGCTCTTGTACAATACTTATTACTACAATACTAGTACCCAGGTGTCTTGTTCACATAGGAACATTATTCTCTCTCCATTCCATTTGCAAACGTATTTCACTATAAGATAAATATAATCTAACAAACAAGATTAATTATAACTTGATTCAGGAGATTTTGTTTCCATTCTTGTCATATTGGCAGAAAAGATGAGAGCTTTGAATGTCACCTGAATAACAAAATAATAGAAATTTCCTGTTATGCAGTGAAATATGTAACATATTTTCACTCATTTTTTGTATATCGATCATTGTACCATCCAGGCAGGGGTACTTAGTTCATTGAGTTTCCTCAAATTGCAAATCACAGCTCAAATTGAAAACAACGCTTATGGTGCATTTACTGAACAATTTAGTTGATCACTGGAGGGTTTGATGCCCATTTAATAATAGTTATTAGATAACAATAATAATAATAATAATAATAATAATAATAAAGGTTTAATATCAGTATATCCATTTACAAAACAAACCTTCACTTGATATAAAGTTATACATGAAATAATATAAATAAAGATTCAATGACTGAAGAAGTATTTGATGGCAAGGTATATAATTATACAATTTAAAAATACATTTATATAATAATGTGTAATATGAAAAATAATTGCAATTAGGTCTGGCAGCACTGTTTAAGAATGGAGAAGGTCTGCCTGCTAAAGGATTTGAAATTATCACAGGATTTTACATTTGTCGAGGTGAAATATAAAGCTCATCACATTATAATTATATAAGCATGATTGTTTAATTAATATAAGACTTCCAACAGATTTAAGTCCATCCAAACCCCTTACCAATTAACTGTACCTTCCCAAGTTTCACAAATTATTTAATACATAATATCACTGAAGAGCTGAATCATTGTCAAAATATTGATGCTATTGTCGAATCTTTTCTAAAATAGTTTACCTACTGGTTTTTGTTTTAGAGTCAGAATGCTGCAAATGGTGAAAACCCTGATCTTTGTCCAGTTTGTACAAAGCAGCTCGGAGTGCAGGTGAGATGCCCTGTAGTTCCTAATTACTAATATGTAATCAAATGAGGAAAGAAGAACCCTTGGGAGCAATGCTCTCAATTTGTAGTTCCTAACGAAAAAGCTGTTGGTATATACAAACTTATACATGCTACAGATGCCTCAATAACTAGTGAGCTGCTGGTTATACGTACATGGTGTAGATATCTCAGTAACTCAGTAAGCTGTTGGTTATACATAGTGTAGATATCTCAATAACTAGTGAGCCACTGGTTATACATGGTGTAGATATCTCACTAACTAGTGAGCTGCTGGTTATACATGGTGTAGATATCTCACTAACTAGTGAGCTGCTGGTTATACATGGTGTAGATATCTCACTAACTAGTGAGCTGCTGGTTATACATGGTGTAGATATCTCA
>JAOBRD020430036.1:7667-18699 GCA_027575215.2 Hydrozoanthus sils | reverse complement strand
AGTATATAGTACACAGTATATATTTATAGTTTTATAAATCTTTAGTACTTTGCTTGCCAGTTTTTATTAAGTAGTTAAGTTTTATCTAATAATAATGATAAAGTTAATGATAATACTTGAAACAAGCAAATAGCTATATACACTCTTTTTTCATACTTTATGAGAATATTTAGGCTGAAGTTGGACATTTTTTTACCCTAGAAAGCATGAATAAAAAAAAGTTACACGAAGGCATGAGGAGGGGACCCCCCCCCCCGTCTATTTTTAAAAGTATGCAACCAATTGCCTTGAAACTTGGTATGTGAAGTAAATGTCAAGTATACTTCCAATGGTGTAATCACGTGGCACCTAGTTGGTTTCCATGGCAACCGTAGCACAGAAAAACATTGCAAAGTCTAAAATCGGTGTTCTTCAATGATATTCATCTAATCGATTTAAAATCGATGTAATAATTTGCACTTGTAGTTAACGTATATTAGTGTCCAATTATCTTTCAAATTATTTAAGCCACGTGATATCTAATCGACGAAAAATATGTTGCAAACGGTTAGGAATGATGACATTTCGCTTGCCCAGGTAGTTGCACATGATTAACTAACTCATTTGTAATCAATAAAGTTAATACCACTTCGAAAAATCCAAAATGGCGGCAGTCAGCCCAAGTTTCGGATTTTGTAAATTTGTTTTGAAAAATTGATAATGAGTTAGTACAGGTTGACAAAGGTTGTAAAACCGAAACCGGTTGCCAATAAAGTACAAGTTTAAACTCAAGTTGCCGCAGCACACAGTCTTTTTATTTATTTCACTAAAACAACTATTAGTAATGACATACATGAGACTACTGAATTTGTAACATAGACAAAAAATAATTAAGTTCCTGTAATTTTTTTCAGGCAGAACACCATTTTTGAAAGCAAACGACAAGTTTCGTGGTTATCTTGATGTCGTCATCAAATTAAATTAAAAGATGTGTTCAATGAAAGAACAGTTGTGCGGAAGCTTTTGGCAATCGGTAAAATAACACGTTTTTTATCTCAATAAATTCGAGGGAGGGGTCGAAATTACCCTCTCCTCCCTTATTCCCTCTATATCTTGGGTCAGATTTTGTACACGATACCCGCCCTCGGGCGTACGTACTACAAACTTGACATCGTAATCAGTCTTTAGAAAATAAGCGCGCTCTAATTGGTTATAGCTCCGTTTTCTATTACTGAATAGAAACAACGGTATGACGTCACATAACGCAATAAAACCGTACTTGAGAGGTTTTTTTCTAAAAGGAAT
The DNA here is from genome assembly GCA_027575215.2 of Hydrozoanthus sils. Classification (NCBI taxonomy): domain Eukaryota; kingdom Metazoa; phylum Cnidaria; class Anthozoa; order Zoantharia; family Hydrozoanthidae; genus Hydrozoanthus; species Hydrozoanthus sils. The sequence continues at coordinate 17,415 of JAOBRD020430036.1, read as the reverse complement.
AAAACAGCCTCGCTTGTGTTTTTAGACGTAAATAGAAAACGCTAAGATGTAGCAGGCACTCAAAAAGTAGAGAGAAAACTCGGCTTTCGCCTCGTTTTCTTCTCAACACTTTTCTCGTGTTCTACATCATAGCGTGATCTATTTTCTATATTTTTAAAACTCGGGTGTGTTCTTAGTTTGTTTGATTTTCAGTGTGTTCTTAGTTTGTTTGATTTTCAGCCTGATGTTCTTATAAAAAGGTCCTTGTAAAAAACAGAGTGAATCCGATCGAGCTGTGCTAAACTCGCGAAGTACGCAGTACGTAACTTTATCTTATTTTACTATTGTGTGTTTAAAATAACTAACCATTTTAACCTCTTCAATGTTTCCAAAGGACTCGATATAGATGTTTAGACCAGTATTTGTGGGTGAATCTGTAAAAATAAAACTAATTAAACTTGATCGAAAGTGTTTGTAATAAAATCTATAAAATAACAGAAGTGAATCGCGCGCCGATTGGTTGCGAGCGTGAGAAAACAATTTCTGTAAGGCTGTTGGTCGAATTTGAGCAAATTCCGGAAAAGTTCGGAAAAGACCCACGCTACCAAACAAAAGATTTGATTGGTTCAGTAACAAACCCTATTGTTTGTTAGCCAATCAAAAACAAGAATTCTGTCCGTAAGTTGCACTGGAACAACTATTTTTACACTGAATAAACTCTCTTTTGGCTTTGCATTCTGTTTAAAACAAGAACCAACACTGCTCTTAGCCAATCAGATCGCGATCGTGCACGGGTAACCCAAGCTTGTTATACTTAAAATTACAGTTGTTTCTATAGGGATTTGTAGGGCGTGTATCACCGCTAAATGTAATAACAACAGTAAATGTAACACCAACGCTAAATGTAATAAAATTTAACACTAAATGTAATAAAAACGCTAAATGTAATAAAAATTACACTAAATGTAATAAAACTTGTCAACAGCAAATGTAATAATTTAACACTAAATGTAATAAAATTGATCAACAGTATTTGTAGTAAGCTTTAACACTAAAAGTAATAAACTTGCTCAGTCCAACTAAATTACAGTATCTAGATATACAACTTCTACCACTAAACGGTTGGGTACAGTTGTCAAGCAATGACGTCATACATCACCATAATTCACATGACTACGAAAAGTTTTTTAGATCCTGTTGTTTTATTTAAGACTTGTTTGACCACTTTCAGTTCTCATCCAAGAAGTGCCATCGCAATTGATGACCTCAGATTAGTCAAGTGAATTTAAAATTCTTATTTTCGTGTTTTAAAGTAGTAAACTATTGATCTAGGAACTAGTTGTTTAACGGCCACATGGCTCATGTCTTTGCTCAGCAATGCAAATAGTGAAATAATCTAAGTTACTGAATGCTTTGCCAAATGTGCATCCCAGAGAATAAAGCTAAAAAAGGCGTTCTTCGACTCCGTCAATTAGTCCGATACATTGTTCGGTGGATGGACCAAATCCCACAACTAGCTAGGCATCTGTAAAATGACTCAGGAAACACAAAATATAAAAATAGTAAACAGAAACGCCTATTAATTAATCGACTCGGCCACGAGTAATAATTTCCGCCACGTAGCGTTTTATCGATGCAAACTTGAAATATAATATACTAAACATAGTTTTCTGTAAATAAATAAAACACGGTCAGGTAAACTTATATTTATTCAGGCTAAGATAATTATCAACACACGCGATTGGGTTTCTGCTGCAGAGTAATTCTTTCAAAATGAACTTGTAGCTTGTACCCAATCATTTAGTGATAGAAGATACTGTTTTTGTTGCACTGAGCAAGTTTATTACATTTAGTGTCAAACTTATTACATTTACTGTTGATCACTTTTATTTTATTAATTCATATTACATTTAGCGTTGGTATTACATTTACTGTTGTTATTACATTTAGCGTTGGTATTACATTTAGCGTTGGTATTACATTTACTGTTGTTATTACATTTAGCGTTGGTATTACATTTAGCGTTGATACAAGGGCGCACTATATGGAGAATATGTGGGGTGTTTTGAGAGCAATAATTATGGTGAAAATCATCGAGAAAAGAAGTTGATTTCCTAATGATTGTCTTCATGCTCTGTAACAAGGCTTTGTCAGCGTAGTGCACTCTGTAGGTTGGGACGCAATGAACTCTGGGTAGGGGAGAGCATACCGATTTTTGTAGATTTTGATTAATTATGAATTTCTGGGACAAATTTCTGTTAGAAAGGGAATGGGCAGCTTGTATGCTTTATACAATAAACAGCTTCTAATATTCCGGAAAATATCAAGAAATCTAACAACGATTTAACTTATGAAAAAAGGAGAAAAATGAAGTAATCACCATGATTCTCTTTTCAAACTTACCGCCACATTCCGGTAGATGCACCTTGTCGTAACGGCTCTTTTCCAGATACTCGAGTAGACTCGACCGCGACTCATTGGCTTTGTTGTTTGATTCTGATTTGTTTATGTTACTAGAAAAACCAGACCAGTTTTGGTATTCAACATGATGACATCAACTATACCAAAGTTACTTATAACGATAATATTAGCGTTTTGGCAGTAGATGAATTATCTCTTTCCCAGCAGGGAGAAGGCGGGATCAGGGAAGCAGGGTCCTATCCCGCCCGCCCACTCCCTCCTCGGACAAAAGTCGTGAGATCGAACGAAGTTGTCAGTGACGTTAAAGTTAGTGATGATTATAAAAACAATGATTTAGTAGATCGATACCGATAAAGTTCTACTGGGTTAATAGGATAGTGATGATAGTTATGAAAGTTATTTGATAACAACAATAAATACAGTGTTGATGATTATGTTGATGATAATTATGCATGGTTGTCATGGTGATGATGATGACAATGATGATGGTAGTGGTTGTGTTAATGGTGTTGATGATGATAATGATGCTCGTTGAATTGATGATGTTGATGATGACAATCATGATGGCGGTGTTTGTGTTGATAAAGTTAATGATGGTGGTGGTGGTGGTAGTGGTAGTAGTTGTGTTAACGATGTTGATGATGGTGATGGTGTTTATGATGATGATGATGATGATGATGATAATAATAATGATGATGTGGGCAAGACTAAGTCATGTTGTTAAAGTGTCTATGAAGCGAAAAATTTTGAAACCTCAGTGGATAGACCTTGCCAAATGAGGAATAGCACGCGGTGAAAAAGTTTTGTCAAAATCTTTTATGGTTCTCGAGATATGAACGTTTAATGTTTACAACTGATGATGCCACTTTGTTTTTAGGCAAATTTGCAATTTTCTAAAAATCTGTTGCAAATTCATAACCTTTTGGTGAATTTAAGCCAAACTTAGGCAGGTGATGTTTCTCAAGGTAGATAGATGATTGGTCCAAGTTTGGCTTAAAGGTTATATTATGGATTGGCTGCAGATTTTTAAAAATGCAAATTTTGCCTGTAAACAAAATGACGTCATCGCTTGAAAACATTAAACATCAATATCTCGAGAACCATAATAGATCTTGATCAATTTTTTCACAGCTATATCTCATTTAGCTAGGTCTATCCACTGAGGTAATACCATTTTCCGCTTCATAGGTACTTTAAGTGTGAGTATGTCTGGCGTTCTTTTGTTTTTGACGGATGACAATAACAACCCATCCTTATTTAATACAATAACCAAAAAGTCAACTCCTTGCAAAAATACGTTTTCGGTTTCTTCTCTTTTTTCACTGCCTCTTCCTAGCTGCTTGTTTTCGAGACAACATAAATCCCGTTTTTAAATTTAACAAGAAAGGTGATTCAAATTAAGCCAATAGAAGAGGCGTTTAATTCTTTTTCTTAACGAATCCAAAACATACCTTTTTTCGTTATGTTTTAACAGTGGTTCGTAAAGGTTAAGTTTACTTTTTTAATATATAGCCATATGAGTGTTGTACTGTAAAATACGCCAGTCGTATATTTCATACGAAGTGACATATCATCCATATCCTCACTTGTGAAGATATCGCTATCGTCATTTCTTTGTTTTTGTTTGCTTTTTCTGTGTTTCTGTTTAATTTCCCAGCGAAACACTCATATCTATACAATAAAAAGGAAAGTTACATGTGCTGGCGCGAACATTTGTAATTTACCCACTCGATCGAAGATAAACTTCATATATAGTGTATAAAATATCCGCCATACATATTAATCATTTTTCGATTGTAGCCGGTACGCGTTGTCTAAGCAAAACCTGGCAAGCTGTATAAAAGATATAAAATGCTTCATGATCGCACATTTTTGTATCAGCAGTTTCTTTAACTTGTATTTCGAATATCTTATAACAAGGAATGCGCAGTCCTGTAGATTTTGATTGATTATGAATTTCTGGGAAAAATTGTTAGAAAAGATACACGTTGATATTCACTTCAGTACTGATTTTTACATTAAGCCTATTTAAGAAATATATCGTGCTGTCAAGTCTCTACAGGTAAGTCGAGTCACTCTTAAGAGGTCTTCCTAAAGTTCATAAGTTGTAGTTATAAGAGAGAAAAACAAACTCATACATATTAAGTAGAAATAAAAGTTCTGTTTTCCCTTCCAGCAACAGAAAAACAGGGAAAACAGAACCTATATGTATTTCTACTTCGTTGCAGTCCCCTTCCTCGCCAACATTGAGTATTTATTCATACATATTATGTTAGCATAGATATACAAACGTTATATAAGCAAAGAAAAGGAAAGAATAAAGGCTTCTCTGACAAAAAAAACCTGAAAACTTGAAACTTACCAACACTGAACAACTGTGGCATAGCAGGCGACAAGAAAGAGAATACTTCTTACAAATAAACGTTTACTGCCGGGACGCATCATGGAACAATTTCTAAATATGAAACGCCGCTCACACGAACAGCTTCTCCTGTTGAGAAGTGCTTACTTGTTAGAATAAAGGATAAGTAACGTGTTTCTACCCACTCTTAGTAAATGCAAATATAAACCTTTTTCAACAAACTAAAGACTGCTAAAAGTTCATTGAAGTTTCGACACCATTTTTATGCAATTATAGGTCACAATTGACAAACTGAAATAGTCATGTTCAAAACTTGGTATAAATAATTCACTGTTTGTTTTGAAACATTGTTCACTTCACAGCGTGAACAAAGTTGGGAGCTTTATTGATTTCTAAGCTTTTTTAAAACTTGAATTGAAGTCTTGTTGGATTGCGTGTTTAATGTGTCTTGGAACTGTAAAATAAAAGTTAACACAAAGTTTCCTGTCATGTAACTCGGACTATATATAAACGCTAAAATCAAGAAATGTCGTGGCAGTATATAACTGATTTTATATTATAACATTATTTTTTAACCTGCCGTCGGTTTAATTCTGCGGTCAAGAAACCAAATTAGCCTCTGTGTTAGTAGTTTGCAATACAACGATCTATATTATTTATCTCTGAATAAAAGGAAAAAATTCTTCAAAGAAACTGTTTATATACCTCGTTTCATATTATAAGATGAATTATCAATTAGGTGCCATGAAAACGATTTTTTTCAAGTGAGAGGGAATAAAGGTCTCAATGCATGGGTCTATTGATCCCTTCAACAATGGTTAGTTTTTTTAAGTTTGACTTTTCGTCGTTCAGACAGAGAAGTTTGGGGTTTTTATTCATCTAATGGGACGCAGAGTAATAAAATTGTACAAAGAGTAGCGTTTAAGGCGAGAGTACACCCAAAGCGCGCTTTGTGGCCACTTCGTCCATGATTTGAATAAACAAAACCCCTATGCTTAAAACGCAGATGGAATGAAGGAGAATCAGTTTGAATACTTTAAGAGTTTTTGAATGAGTTTGGGTTGTATTTTTTTCTTGAAGATTGGTAGGTTTAAAGAAAATTTTGAATTTGGTGATTTTTAGGAAGTTTAAAATTTATATTATAAATTTGAAGTAAGTATTTGATGTAAATTCGCCAACCGTCCTTAATTAAACCAAAGCTGTACTAGTCCCTTGCCAGGAGGTACGGTTTCCTGATTTTACTCAATATTCTTCTCTTCAACTTTCTCACTGTCCAACAAAAGTTTGGGTGTACTCCCACCTTAAGAGGACAGAATTAAAACACGTAAAAGTAAATTTGCTATTATTCAAATTACTGAAACCGAACTTGATTAGTTTTTGGTCGCAGTATTTGCATCCTCATATTCTGCTGTAGCTTACACAGAGCTGGTAGAAAATTTGCTGCACTTCTCTTTTATTTATTTAGGACGTCGGAAAGACTTTATAGTCAATCTTCAAACCTCATTAAGAAAATGAAAAAGGGGATTTTGCTTTCGTCAATCAATTCAACCGCAGGAAATATTCTGGAGTATAAAAACAAAGCATGGCTTATCAAATACGGTTTTTCTATTTCATTAACTATGTTTATAAGTCTGGACGAGTAAATAAAATGCTTAAAAATAAAAAGCTTGTAACAGACACCGACCCCCCACGGAACAGATGATTGGCTTTGCAGAAAATAAATTTTAAAAAGCGTTCAAGTGTTCAAGTTGAAAGATAATGGGGTTGGTCGAACAAACATAAAATCTGCATTAATTAAAAGTAAGTTAAAATAATTTTGGGAGCAAAAACTTTTGAAAAGCTTTAATTTTCCTCCGATTCTCCCTCCTCCCTTACCTCCCCCGTTTTTATAGCTTCTATTCTTAGATTTCTCTGGTTTTATGCAATCGGAAAAGCCAGCTGCATGCAGTTTAATTATTAACTGAAAACTGGTGATTTATTAACTTCAACCACAAAAATCTTTTTCAAACGCTTTCGATTTTGAGACATTGTAGATTTACTAAATTGGTTTTATCCTGTTCGTTCAAGTTTTCTTTTTACTATTGAATAAGAAATCTAAAGTTTCTAAAATGGAACCACATTTCAAACTAGTGCATTTGGTTGTAGCGCAGTTGTCAGTGGTTGAGAAAAAAAAGTCGCTTTTAATTTTATGGCTTTAATGCAGTTATGAATTATTGTTGTCTTTCAGATTTGTCTCGAGCTGCATCAGTACGTAGTTTCCACATCAGCCACTTTAAGAATTTGTTTGTTACGTTTGCTTCGAGTTACGTCAATCAAAATTAAGAGCACACGTTTGTATAATCTTCTTTCGTGCTTCGCCTCCCCCACCGCCCCCTATTCCGCCCCTACCACCGCCCCCCTCTACCACCCCCTACCCTTTTCTTCTTTTGTCCATGAAAAAACTCTACAGCTGAACAAACCCCAATAAATGTTTCTAAAAAAATCTATCGGATGCGGGAATAGTTTACTGAGTAAAGCAGAAAAAAAAATCCTACCTTAAGACTTTTCAACACATGTTAGTAACAAATTAAAGGAACTTTTCCACTCGATTTTTTTGCATAACTCTCCTGTTTGTACATCCAGTTTGTGCATTGCATCTTTGCAAGTATTTTTGCAAACATTTTCTGTAAAACCGGCTTCAGTTTAATTTCTGAGAAAGTCATTTCATCAAACGGCGTGCCTCATTTGCTCTACGTAATGGCCATCAAAAATTCCTCTACCTAGCTGAAGTTTTTCTATATATAACTTTAAGTTTTCGTTCACCTTGAGATTAAAATAAATAATCAACTATTCGCTAAGAGCTAACGAGATGAGTGCCGTAGGGAATGCCGGTTTACAAAAACGAACTGAAGTCAGTTGAGGTAAATTTTCAAATCGATTGCAGGCCCCGAATATTTTGTAACCTAAAGCCAGAGCTCCTATACGTAAAAACGAATAAAGGATGTCTGTTACAGACGCAAGCCAATGAACTTCAAGAAAAGCATTTAAATTTTACTGCAACGCTCTAGACCCAAGGCCAAACAACTCATTATTTCACAAAATAGAAACACTGAAAATTTCATTAAAAAAGTATTTTCAGCGTTTTGTCCCACTCAATTTCCCACTTGTTTTGGAAAAGCAGCAGCCTGTGTTATCCTCTGGCTTTAGTGACTTTTCGAGTAAATCGTTTGGGAAAGGAGCAGAAAAACTTATTCTTTGGATGATATCTATCAGTGAGCCAAACGAATCTTTGCAAAAAAACTCGGCGTAGCTTTTTAGCAGTCGTCTCGGAAACACTATCATTTTTCTCTGCGTTTAGTTTTCTTTTTCTGGAGTGAACGTTAAAAGGCCTCCCAAGAGTGTTATTGAAAAAAAAGCATGAAGTTTCAATTTGTGTGTGAGTTTTTCAAAATGAATTTAAATAAAGTCATTATACTCGGTCTCCCGCACTGCCTTTCCCTTCCACGTAGTGTGTTTGACTCTCATCACAAACAGGTAGTCGGCTCATATGGTGCTATTTATAATCATGCATAATTCGGGAAGTAATTAGCAGAACTATAGAAACCTATCAAAAGCTAGGCGAAATTTTGCTGTGGTTTTAAACATATTTATTGTGTTAAAACTAATCTTTGAATCTGCCTGGTGTTTCTGTCAAGACTGAAGCAATTAGAGTCGTTACACGTTGAACTTTTTCAATTCAAACATTCATGAAACTGGCTAATTCGTCTCATGTTAAACTCTTCAGCTCTTTAATATTTTAATACAAACAGTATTAACAGTAACGACTAAAAAACAGAGCTTTTATAACAGAACTTCACCCTTGCATGCCAAACTGTCAAGAACATATACAGAAATATAACTGCCCCTTAAAAGTATGCCATAAACAATCCACTGCTCTGTAAACGGTTAAACTGATATATGCCTTATCAAAAGGCGCAGTAACTGAAACTTCAATTCTAACTGGAGGCTTCAGTTCAATGTACAAAGAAAAGGCACCGACAAAGTCAGTTTTTTTATTCATCTGAATACAAACCCCAATTAAAAGCCTTTTTGTAAGTTTTCTAAGGTGAAATGTTTCACTAACGACCGAAGGGAACTTTTTCGAGAATACGAAATCAATATACACTTTTTTTTTTTCATTTCATTTTTGTTTCGACATAGACAAAAAATGCTTAATTCGAGTTTACTTACCCCGAAGAACTAGGAAACGTTTTCATACACATTTGGCTTCAGGCTGCTGGAAGCGAGAACTCCACATTTTCAGTGACTGCTTTAAACTCCAAGGTCTATCTCAAATTCAAATGCCATTGAATGTCACTATTCAGAGCCGAGTCACGTGATTCGTGACTCACAATCCAAGGTATCTTGATGCAAACAAGGGACACATGAAATATTTATTACATCACTAACTTTTTTGAGTGAGACCAATCTGCACTACTCTTAACAATTACATGTTTTGAACACCTATTGCGTTCAACAGGACCTCAACAACTGTCATTAGTTCTATTATTAGCATCTATTGGCTGTTTCCTAAATTATTATTTTTTTATTAATTCTCCGAAGTCTTGTTTATATCACGTCAACCGAAGTTTTAAGTTTAGAATAATGAAATATAATAATGAATTCAAATCGGCTAAGCAATTCAAGTGTGCTACTAATATTCAAGCCAGTTACATGCAGCTCAGTGTGCCCTTAGCAGTAAGAAGTGTTTGAAGGATACCAGCGCTTGCTCTGGCATTTTCCTACAAATTGTTTTTTTTATCTTGCTTTAAAAGTTTAGAATTTTAAAAGAGTTTAGAATTCTGCAACTTGTAAACATTTTCCTTCACTGTAATTCTATAATGTCTTGCGTTACCACCTGGGAATAAATTAGGTAATGCTCTTATATAAGTTGTAAACATTTTCCTTCACTGTAATTCTATAATGTCTTGCGTTACCACCTGGGAATAAATTAGGTAATGCTCTTAT
>JAOBRD020429928.1:0-18706 GCA_027575215.2 Hydrozoanthus sils | reverse complement strand
TTTTAACGTCCCGCTAACAAAGACTAAGAGACTCATGAACACTTTTATATATAGCAACTGTAATTAGTGCATATATAAATACATGTTTTGATATCTATTTCATACTTATTTATATCTATATTTATCATATTTTTATTAATGTAATTAATGTAACTATTAATCTAATTCAGCCTTTGGCTGCAATTTTAATCAGAATAAACTATCTATCTATCTATCTATCTAATCTTGGTTTTGAGGAACCGGGCCCAGATGAGGAAAAACTCAGTCACGATAACCATAATTTTTTTTACCAAAAAGATACGTTCTTAAAAAAAACATCAGCCAAGCTTTTTTTTTGGTTTGAAAAAAACGAGTGTTTTTTTAGCTGTTTTGAACTACTTTTTTTGGTAAACCCTTGCCGCTCATCATCAAGGACGACAGAATCACCGTGGCGTAAATTAAGTAATTCGCGTCGCATCAAATAAAAATAATGGAGTTGTCGGGGGAAAGTTTTTAAGAGATCGAAAATGTCACTGCGACACATCCTTCACGCACTTTTATCCTCCACTCTTTCGGCTGCACAAGGAGCTAATGATTTTCCACGAAGTAAATTTAAAAACTAGCACGTTAACCAAACTGAAACTTGCTCTTGATCAGTGAACTTAGGTAGTAGGTAATTATCGAAAATCCGCGCATTTGTGCTCTTACAAATGGGAATCTTGCATAATTCGTTCATTAAGTATTTACCGCTGTATAATCTAGGGTTCTCAACTACACCTCCATTTGAAAATTGCGCATCCATAACTTGCCAATTTTGCGCCCTCGCTCGAGCCATAGGGGATCATAAAAGGCTCGATTTCTCGCTTTCAACGAAATACCGTTACTTTTGCCACGTTCAACTGATAACTATTGACAATTCGATATGTAACGTGTTGCTACTTGATATGAAGACATAACTAATTTTACAGCGCCACAAAAAGTGTCCAAACTTCAATTTTCAAGGCGTGGCGTTGGGTCTTGGTTTGGCAAGACATTTAACGGCTTCTTCTGAAGCCAATCAGTTAAATTTTAAAAAAACTTTCATTCTTCATAACACAGCACAAGATTTGAGCGTTTAGTTTCCTTTTTATACTGAATTGTATTTGTGATATGTACAAATCTACTATCCATAGTTATATAGATGCGTAATTAATAAGTAATGTGTAACACCAAATGAGTAAAACTTTGACTAGAATAACTTTTATGGCTTCGATTTCTTTTCAAATAACGCTGAAATAGGATATAAATTGGTAACTTTAGAAGAACCCTGCACGAAAATCGACAGGATATCATTTTGCTGGATCAGGTTTTCAAATCGTGGAAGTTATTGTAGTTTTGCCACACTGATCCCTAAGAACGATGGGATCTGGAAAATCATCTCGCTGTACCTTTGGTTCGTAAATAGGGTTTCCAAGTCATGCTAGTTACTATAGTTTTGCCACACTGGGTCCTAAAAGTTGTTTTACCAATCCGGGTACTGTCGGCTATATTTTCTTAAGTGACTATGCGATAATAAAGGTGAGAATAATTTCTTGGTAGTCGAATTACATCATGGGATCAAAATCAGGTAAATCGATAAACAAATGAGCACAGTCGATCGACGATAAACGATAGCCAGGTTAAATAATCAACTATGGAAGACAGACAAGCCTTTCATGATGACACGTTGCTCGTTATTCGACCTCGAGTGTTGATCTAAGTTGCTCAAGTTGCATAAGGAAAACGAGATCTTCAATCTAAACTGCAGAAGAAATATTACAAAAGCAGTGTACATCTGCTTGAGGAAGTAAGCTCATCGATCTCCCGTGCTTAACTCCTTGATATCCCCGTAGAAATTTGTAGGATCTATGCGTCATATCTTGGTAATCGAGGTAGAAACAAAGGGGATTCCCTGCCTGTCACTCCTTGGGTTTAGGGTAGAAACTTGTGAGATCTTCTGTCTGTCACTCCTTGGTATCCAGGCTGGTAACTTGAAGGATCTTGTAATCGTCACTCCTTGGTTTCCAGGGTAGAAAGTTGTGAGATCTTCTTTACGTCACTCCTTGGTATCCAGGCTTAAAATTGAAAGATATTGTAATCGTCAGTCCTTGTTATCCAGGTCGGTAAATTGGAGGATCTTATGCCAATCTTTGGTATTCAGAGTTAAAACCTGTGAAATCTTCTTTACGTCACTCCTTGATATCCAGCTGGTAAATCGAAGGATCTTGTGATGACAATCTTTAGTATCCAGGGTAGCAACATGCGAGATCTTCTGCCCATCAGTCCTTAGTATCCAAGCTGGTAAATTGAAGGATCGTGTAATAGCCACTCCTTGGTCTCCAGAGAAGAAACCTACGAAACAATGTGTATTGTCACGCTTTGATATCCAGGGTACAAATTCATGGGATAATCTGTGCATCACTGTTTGGTATCCGAGCTGGTAACTTGTTGGGACACCTGTGTCACTTCTTGGTGTCTCCGGTAAAAACATATGGAATCTTTCATCGTCACTCCTTGATATACATGGAACTTACTGGGTGACATCCAAGATAGTAAGTTATGGGGATTTTTGTGCGTTTCTCCTTGACGCCCAGGGTATAAACATACGGTACTCCTGTCCGTCAATCCATTTAATTCTTGGTGGAAGCTTAGGGAGTTTCTTCGTGATTCCTTGGGTAAGGTAGAAACATATTGGTCCTCCTTACTGTCACTCCTTGCCGTCTAAGCCACAGCTGCTCATTCAATAACCGTCACGACTCACAAGGTCTGAAACGCAAAAACAGATTGCTTACACCTTCAGAGAGAACAGCACCTCAGAAGGGGAGGGGAGTGGATAATGGAGGATTACAAAGTTCAAAGGGATCTAGGGTTTCTTAATAATAGAAACTATATTTACAACTGTGAATAAGCGGACTGGCAACTAGGGTTGTTATCTTAATAATCTGTACACACACCCGAAAAGTCTAGGAGCATTCGGATCACGAACATTTTCTTAGGAACAAGCATCAAATGCCTTAAACTGAATTCTGCCTTTTTCCATGACAACTCCAAACCAGGAACTCAATGCACTACTGTGACATCCACGTTTGCAGAAAAGCAACTAGGACTGAAATTTCTTTGGCTCGCCGTTTTAACTGTCACTTCATTTTTGTACTTTTTTATAAAGCCCGGGACACACTAGGCGATTTTATACGCCAATCGCAGCGAATTCGATCGCCTGCGAAACGTGGCATATCTAATCGCTCGTATCTGATATGTTAGATATAGGCGATTTTATATGCCAGTCGCTGCGATCAGCGAATTTACTGTCGCAGTAGGTTACACACTAAACGAATTTGAGTGATTTTCGCCACTCGCAGCGATCGACGTATAAAATCGCCCAGTGTGTCCCCGTTTTAAGAGGAAAAAGATGTATTCATAAATTAGGCTCATCCTCTTCTTACTAAATTCTTCATCCGCCATCAAGCATGCGGATAATGAGAATTCCAGACACGCCTACCTTTGTAACTTGCAAGTTCGTCTTCTTTCTTTTTTCCTGATGTTGAGGTTTTTGCTTGAACCTAAAACAAACAATAGCAGCAAAGTTATCAAAAATCCTTCGGTACTCGACAAAACGCCTAAAATTACTTGTTAGCTGTGCTTGTTCTGAGCAAAGACGCAAGTCAAGGAAACTTAAATACCTTTCTTTCGACAATGTTAAGCAAAAGACTACGAGTTTCTTGTTGATCGTCAATAGATTTAATAAAAGCTAAGAAAAACATGCAAAACATAAATAGGGTTTCGATAAGTGTCTCTGAAAGCAAAATCTCGTCTTTGCAATGTCTTTGCTTTGTTACCTTTAAGAGTTCAACAAGTGGAAACATTAATGGAAAAGGAATTTCTTTGCGAACATGACGTTCGTGCTGCGTCTAGCCTATAGTTTTGTATCTGTTGGCCGATAGAGAACAACCTTGCTATTGTTTGAATAAACTGGTACTAGCTGTATCTTTTTATTAAACATTGGTGTGTGAAAAGTTGAAAGACACATTTTGTCTACGCGTTGCTTTTCTTTTTTGACGGGCAAACGATTTAATGAAACCAAAATGTGATTATTCATATGCATAAAATAAAACTAACAACCTGTTCTACTATACGTCGCCACTTACTTTCAAGCTAAATAATCTGATAGTAACTTTACCTTTAGTACTGGCCTTGGTACGCCACACAAGTCACACAGAGCATTTCTCTTGGGACGGACATTTTCAATATTTTCATCCCTAACAACGATTATCAAGTCAGTATTAGTAACATTATATATTGTGAGTTCCAAGGCAGGTTCTATATTTAGTTACCGTAAAGGTTCCACACTTGTACATTTGAAACGCAACTTTGAAATATTAACAAATGTTATCAACGTTATTACTAATTTATTGGAAAGGCCTAAGTTTGTTTTAAACAAACTCTAATTTTCCACAAAATGTTGAGAGATTTTGAGCCCCCTAACAGTTTTCAAAAAACCAGAAATTGAAGATTAATAGAAAAAAGACAACATCAAACGAGACCATGGCTTTTGTATATCCCTACGCTTGCGCGCATTTCTTTTGTTTCAGTTCACTTAAGACCACAAACTGACAACCATAAGGTTAAATCTTTAAATATCTTTAACCAGAGAATGTTCTTGATACTAGTGTACCGTCATACTGTGGTATAACAAGTATGTTTGACCTTTCACTCTACAAGGCAACTCACCAAGGCGTTTCACTCACAATTGACATAACCTCTTCCATGTTTTCTTCAGCTACAACATCTTCGTACGTCATAAATGCCATATAGAGCTGGTCAGCAGCTGTTTTCCTTACCTAGAAAGGGAGAAGGGATTTAAGAATAAACTGCAGTTAGGAAATTACAGGTACTTCACGAACACGAAAAAGATGACGGCCTATACATTTACCCACAATTCCTAGCGTATTAAAGTCTAAAAATGCCCATAAAAACGCATAGAGAGAATCTGTCACCCTCAGATTTGACATACACAGTGTGTTGTTAGTACAAGGAAGAGTTTTACCAACTGTTACCTTCCCTGAGCTTTTTAAAGTGACGTAAGGTTCGCAATGCATTGTGGTAAAATAGCCGCCATCTTTTCTGGAATGATCGATTGTTGTTTCCATGCACTCTATCTGCACTTTATACACAGACGCTTGTTTGCGTATGACTTGATATTGTCTTTATCGGCAGCACAATTAAACTTGCATACTGTTAAAAAAAACTAAACTACATACATTTTTAGCCAAAATGATGGAGCCTTGGATTGACAAAGAATGAAAGATAATGTCAGAACTTTGTTTCATGCTCTCCAAAATCTCTGATGATTTAGGTCCACAACTACGGACACAAGGACTGTATCTTCTCATTTCTTTATTACAGCAAATCTTACACGTTCATTTGCGATCTACACTCGTCGTAAGATTCTCTCTACTAAGACGTACTAAATTAAGTAACAATTTTCTCACTATTTATGTTCTCTAAATCTAGGATTTACTTACAAATATGCGAAATAGTCTATAATAATATAATAGTTTCTCAGTTCTGCTAATTCGTTTTGTGTGGGTTTTTCCTATACGTAAAACCAAGCCCAACAACTTTACCCTCCTGCGGATCACGTCTACAGAAATACAAACTTTATGCTTCCCGTCATGTAATGTAATATAATACCGAGATGATCGTAGCACGCGCCACCTTTCACCTTGAAGTTAATACTTAATAATAACTATCCGTACGCGCTGTGTGTTTCCGGTCTGTTTACACTGAGTTTCTTTTATAGCGCTCGTGATTTCATAGTCTAATTGAATAATTCATACTTTCCATAAACATTATTTTATTTGCTGTTTAATCGTACTTCCTTATTCGTATGTTTAGCTGGAATATGCTATTAAAGAGCAACTTTTAAAATAGATAATGTGTGTGACAAACTGTCAACTGGTACAATTAAAACGGCAACCACGGCATATAGTGTTAGCAAGCGAGTTCGTGAAAAGAAGTGTTTTGACTGAATAATAATTGATGAATGTAAGCAACGAAGTTATAACTACCCTGGGAAACTTGTGACATAAAAACATCATTAGCTGCTGAAGTGATTTGCGTCGAGTGCTTCCTACAAACTGCAGCAGATCGCAGAAGCTGTAAATAACAAAATGTTTTTACAGACATCAGTATATTATCAACACAACTTTGCATCTTGAATTGTTAACTCTACAATCATCAATCCAATATGTTCTTTGAGTTAAAGAGCACTGACTATAGACTAACTATACTTACACGTTAATACTGGCTATCAGTTTCCGGGCATCACCAATTCGTGTTATTTCTTCTTTGGTTAAGTTGAAGAGCTTAAGAGGAAACGGGTGACTGTAAAAGGAAATAAACAAAGCGAAAATTTTAAAATATGAAAACTACTTGACAAAAAGATAACAAGTACATTGAAAGTTAAAACTAGCAGTCACACAAAAACGCAATACAAAAAAATTGGCCTCTTACGATTACGAAAGTTTTGATGGTCAGTGGTGATGCGCAAGATTTTTTGCAACCCTGCATAGGATTTTACTAAAATTCTTCAGCCTCCCTTTTCTATCTTCTTTCAAGGGTAAAATATAAATGATAGAGATATTAGACCAGTCTTAGTTTATATTCAATAAATCACGTTTTTCACCAATCGAGTGTTTGGCCTTTATCTGATTATTGAAAGAATGAAATCTGGATAAATTTTCAGACAGAAATTCTTTAAAACTGAACGTCTTTGTTTGATGTATTTTGGGTGTTATTGTTGCTATCATTAAAAAGTGTTAAAAACTGAATGTCTTTGTTTCATGTCTTTTTGGCGTTACTGTTGCCATCATTCAAAAGTCATGTTAAAGCAATAGAGAACAAGAGTTGATTGAGAGTTCCTACGGTACAATATAACATTACTCAGGTTCTTCCATGAACAAGTCGAAGCAGCCATTCGAAAGCAGCAGGTCCAACATCTTGAACAGGGGAAGTATGACTCTAGATAACAAAAAAGCAGTTTCTGAGACATTTTCTTAAACAACATGATCTAACTCATTACAGTGAGCAATATATTATCAACAACACTAGATAATGACATAAAGTTTTTTCGTGAACTCCAGAAATACACAATTCTTTTTACAATATTTATTTTCTCACCTATCATTTTTCTTATTGTCTTCATATACTGATACCAAAGTGTCTGCGAAATGATGTACGTCCTCTTTGCTGGAAAGAAAAGAAGTTGTTACTTACAACTTATTTGACATTACAACGAGCTACCTGTAAAATATTTTAGAAATCAATCTATAGCTAAATGTACATGCATGTGTACAAGTGAAGACACTCTTACTTTTCAAACTTGTTAATCTTCAACATGAAATTATAGGAAGTGCTAGCCGTGGTTTATTTATGGTACCAAAAGACCATAACAATCAGTAGGATTCGTACACTGTCAGAATTTCAAAAATCCAGGGTTTTCCGTTTTTTTTTGTTTTCTAGGGCTTTTCAAGCCCAAAATAAATATAATAATGCTTGTAATCACCTGTTTAAACAAAGTTTTAATACAAAAAAATGCATCACTTGGCGAACTTAGTGTTTTCAATAAAATTCTATGAAATTTTCTAGGGCTTAATAAAAAAAGTTCCAGGATTTTCTAGGTTTTCAGGACCTGTACGAACCCTGACAATGTTAGTGAAACAGGGTTCTTGAATTGAAAACACTCACCTTTCTCTTACGACACTCAGGTACGACAACAAGGAATTAGCTGAATGATGCACCTGAAAAAGACATGCATAAGAACTGACGGACTTTTGAATTGGAAAATAAACATAAAGCTTGGTTTAAAGGAAATTGAGTATATATAGTATCAAATAGGTTGTAATACCTCGTTCTTCAAGCAGTTAAAACTAGAGAGGTGAAATTACGGACATTTATGTGGGAAAACACACTGGGATTGTGGTTTATAGGAAACTGAGTATGTGTAATGTCAAATAAGTTGCAATACCTAATTATCAGTGTAGTTAGCAGTAGACAAAATAACAAGCTGGAATGATATGTTCGAACTTGGTTTATTGTAATTAGCAGATGGAATATACAGCAAGGTATATTTAGAAATTTAGAAATCTTGAGTTACCAGAGATTCTGTCAGGCCGCCCACACTGACTGTAAGTCCGAGGAGGACTGAATACCGGTAATTTTGTAGCCCAAGCAATTTGGTGATAAGCGGGAAGCAATCATGAGGGGCACGCCAGTTTAGGGTAGCAACTCGCCACCTGAAACAGAGCAGAAAAAGAACTTGGCCACCAAAATGATTGTGGTTTGAATTTATAATGTAAACTGAAGTGTACTCGAGTAAAAATGTATGCATCCAATGTCTTTATTATACAAACTTGACTCAAAAGAGTTATTCCTACCTCCCGTCCTTACAGTTTGATTGTATGACTTTATTAAGTCATCACATATTCTTTACGTATTCTTTATAGAGCTATACACGTTTGATACTTTTTTTTTTATTTCGACATGCGGTTGATTACAAGATAAAAGGCAATCTGCTTTCATCCTAAAAATACGTTATTCGAAGAAAGCTTCCAAAACAAATAGATGAGGAGCAGAATGTTTCTAAACGAGTAACAACGACCCCTTTTCTTACAGTTTTAAAGTGCTGTGGATAATTTCTCATCCAGCTCGTGTCAATTGAACATTCCGAAAATACGATGGCGGCAGTACGTTTTACCACAATGCATAGCGAACCTTACACCGCTAAAAGAAGCTCACGAAAGATATCAGTTGGTAAAACTGTTCCTTGTAATAACAGCACTGTGTGTATCAAGTTAGAGGTTTACATATTCTCTCTATCCGCTTTTATGGACATTTTTAGACTTTTATACACTAGGAATTGTGGGTACTTCGTACTTATGGGTTACCTTTCAAACGTCTGGCTTCGCAGCCATTTAACCAAACATAGTTAAGTTATATTTTAAATGCATTGTATAAAGTAATTTTGTAACACTTGATGTATTTCAGGTATTGACCAAAGGAAGTCATTCAGCTTAATCTTGGGATTTGTTTTACTTTATGAGTAAGTTCTACTTCTAATCAATGATTCACTGAGGTTCTAACCTGGGGAATATCTCCAGCAGCTCTTTGTGATAGGGAATGTTAGGAATCGGTGGGCTGCCAAAAAGAAACATATGAAACCAATTAAACAATGGAGCGAATAGTTACAAATTTGAGTAAAAGTTGCAAATGGTAACATGTACAAAGAACAACAGATTACTACTAGTTCCTATATGAACCGATAAAAACAGGACAGCTAAGGCATTACAGACATGTGATTGGCTAAAGGACAAAAGGTTTACTGCAAGTCTCTGGATGAACCAATGACACAGCGCTACAAGGGAATTACAGACATGTGATTGGCTAAAGCACAATAAGTTTACTGCTGGTCTCT
The DNA here is from genome assembly GCA_027575215.2 of Hydrozoanthus sils. Taxonomy (NCBI): domain Eukaryota; kingdom Metazoa; phylum Cnidaria; class Anthozoa; order Zoantharia; family Hydrozoanthidae; genus Hydrozoanthus; species Hydrozoanthus sils. The sequence continues at coordinate 9,237 of JAOBRD020429928.1, read as the reverse complement.
GGATGAACCAATGACACTGCGATGCAAAGGCATTAATTACAGACATGTGATTAGCTAAAGGACAATAGTTTACTGCTGGTCTCTGGATGAACCAATGACTCAGCGCTACAAAGGAATTACAGGCATATGATTGGCTAAAGGTCAATAGGTTTACTGCTGGTTTCTGGATGAACCAATGACACAACACTACAAAGGAATTATAGCCATATGATTCGCTAAAGGGCAATGGGCTTACTGCTGGTCTCTGGATGAACCAATGACAGCACTACAAAGGAATTACAGACACATGGTTGGCTAAAGGTCAATGGGTTTACTGCTGGTCTCTGGATGAACCAATGACACAACACTACAAAGGAATTACAGCCATATGATTGGCTAAAGGTAAATAGGTTTACTGCTGGTCTCTGGATAAACCAATGACGCAGCGCTACTGACACGTAATTGGCCAAAGTGATGATCCCTTGGTTAACCAACAACATAGTCTAGAAAAGGAATTATAGGGAATTGTGTTTGGCTACAGGACATTAGGTTTAACGGCGGTCCCTGACACCTTGAGAGACCTTAAGCACCAGGTGTCCGTGTGTCACGTCATGCGGCCGTGGTGATCGTCGTGGTGGTGAAAAGCTTCTTGGCCTCTGTGACAATCACTTCGACCGCATGACATGTTGAAGTACGCGTCATTTACTCATATTATATTCCGTTAGGCTCCGTGGCTTAATCTCTATTGAATGCAAAGACACTACAGTGACATGCGACTGGCCAAAATGCAAATTGTTATTGCTGATCCCTGGATTAACCAATGATGTAGTTTAGTAAAGGCATTGCAGAGACTTCTGGTTGGCTAATGGACTTAGGTTTACTATTGCAACTTGGATGACTAATGAAATTGCATAGCAAACTGTTGCATTGAGCTGTATTTATTTTTCCCCCATTTTTGTGGCTTTGTTTATCTGCCAGCGCGAAGTAAATAAATAATTAAGTAGCCATTCACACATTGTCCAGGAACCCTAGGATGTACCGCATGTAGACTTAGGCTAGAAATCTTGCTTGTGAGAGCCACATGCAGTTCTCAACTGGTTATTTTTTAAATTTGCCTTTACTTAGAGAGGACCAATGCCCAATGGACACCTACTCCTTTCATCAACTGCAACATTCTGGGTTTTTGTCTTTTCTAGAATAGTTTTTCTAACAAACAAATAAAGACACAAACAATTATCCTTTTACCTGTCACTATACAGCAATCGCAGGAAAATATCTCCAGCATGCGATCTAGTTCGGTCAATCTTCTCTGCTGCTTGTTGTACGAGGGAGCACATAACCTTCTTACAACTACAACGATAAAATTGAAAGTGATAAAAGAAATATCATTTGACTAGAAGCATGGTGCAGAAAACATAGCTATCTCGTAATTGAAATTGTGCTCTAGCCTCAAGACGAGTTTTAAAAGTTCATCTCAAAGAAACAGTTTCGTGACCTTAGTATTTCCAACGCTTGTGACTTTCAAGATATTTTAGCATGCAATCTACTTTGCTACGATAAAACACAAGTTGTGGCAGATATTTAGTTTTTAAGTTCCATATTATTTTCATAAGAAGTGTTAAAATCTAAGACTGAAAAAAATATTCGATTCAATAGCTGCTGAACATTTACATCAGTTGGCTCTCACTTGGTCACAAAGGTACGCAGTTTCGTCCCAAATATACATGAATAAATGATGATGAACTGACTTGCCTTGCAATGTCATGTCATACATTGTCTTGCAACAACAAGAAAAGGCTAGGCATGGCAAGACAGGCCAAAGCAAAGCACACATGACCAGAAAAGTCAGGGCAAGGAAATTTAATGCAAGGAACAAAAGGCAAGAAAGGCTAAGACAAGGCAATGCGATGTAAGGACCGAAAGGCAAGAAAAGGTAATGCAAGGCACAAAAGGCAAGGCAAGGCAATGCAATGCAAGGAAGAAAGGCAAGAATAGGCAATGCAATGCAAGGAACGAAAGGCAAGAAAAGGCAAGGCAAGCGAAAGCAATGCAATGCAAGGAATGAAATGCAAGAAAAAGAAAGGCAACGCAATGCAACGAACAAAAGGCAAGCAAAGGCAATGCAAGGCACAAAAGGCAAGAAAAGGCAACGCAAAAAACGAAAGGCAAGACACGGCAAGGCAGCGCAATGCAAGGAACAAACGGTAAGAAAAGGCAAGGCAAAGCAATGCAAGGAACGAAAAGCAAGAAAAGGCAAAGCAATGCAATGCAAGGAACGAAGAGTAAGAAATGACAAAACAAGGTATGGCAATGCAATGTAAGGAACAAAAGGCAAGAAAAGACAAGGCAAGGCAAAGCAATGCAAGGAACGAAAGGCAAGAAAGGCAAGGCAATGCAATGCAAGGAACGAAGAGCAAGAAATTACAAAGCAAGGTAAGGCAGTGCAATGTAAGGAACAAAAGGCAAGAAAAGGCAAGGCAAGGCAAAGCAATGCAAGGAACGAAAGACAAGAAAATGCAAGAAAAAGAAAGGCAAGGCAAAGAACGAAAAGCAAGCAAAGGCAATGCAACGCACAAAAGGCAAGAAAAGGCAAGGCAAGGCAATGCAAGAAAAGAAAGGCACGAAAAGGCAGGGCAAGGCAAGGCAATGCAAGGAACGAAAGGCAAGAAAAGGCAGGGCAAGGCAAGCCAAGGTAAGGGCATTCAGTTGAAAGCGTAGGTGCATAGATACGCGACAAACTAAAACCAGCAATAGATGTCCACACTATAAAAAAACACCCTTTACCTTCTACTTACATTTCAGGAGTAAACAGAGACGGATCGGTTTTAACAGTAAGCAAAGTTAAGTTTTCCTGACAGCTCATGCTTGCTTCACGAATCCTGTGGATTCAGAATTAAACGGTTTCGAAGTGGTTTCAAAAGTTTTAACAAAAACATTAAGAACAACGAACATTCACCAAGGATAGTAAGTGTCTAAGATCCGCTTATAAAGCGGGATGTTCAACTAATGTTGAATAAGTTTTGTTTTTTTTGTTTGTTTTTTTTAAGAAAATGTTCCAGTAGTTGCATTCGCATAGCTCTTGAAACAAACTTTTTTTGCGAACGAAAAGAGATTGCGTGCACACATGCACGAGTACTGCCGAAAAGCATGCTTTTTAGCCAATCAGAACACGCGTTGTATTGGTATATGTGCTTTTGTCCTATGTATAACTTGTGTTTAAAATTTTTCAGCCCATCCAAAAATTACACAGGTTATTTCTGTATTATTGATAACATTGATAATGTCAAGCTCAAATTCCTCCAATTATACGAAAGGAAATGGTAATTTTTTCAAACTCCCCTTTTCCACACATTCTCGTTCCACTATTGCTAAGATTTGCTTTGTGAACCACATCAATCTTATTTGTAGTTGCCTTCAGGCCAAAATTATTTTTTCTTTTGTTTTTCTACTTATTTATCTCTTTCGGCAATAACTTTTGCATTACTATATAATCACCTCTCTACTCAGTATCTCTCACACACTTTACTCCAACGAAGGGCTTAAGTCAGAAACATGAGTATTGTCTCTTCCACGCTGTACAGCTTCAATTTTTTAGCAAACTGTTTGAATTGCACGAGATAAATTTATTTCTTGGAACATGATATAAAACAATACAAAGTTTACTTTTTCCTTTGTTAAGTAAAATTTCAGTGTTTGAGGGTTACGCATATACTCCATTAAAGAACGTTTTTTGAAAATGAAGCAAATAACCGCTACGACAAAATTAATGTGGTCTACTTAAGGTTAAAGTCGGGATACTTGGATAGAAATAAAACTTGATTGCATACGAAGACCACACAATAATTAGTAGATGAAATTCAATCTAGCTTGATTTGATGCAATTTATTTGTTGAAATCAAGATTAAAAACTCGTACCATGCCCCAACATCACCCCTGTTGTCCACGGTATAGTTCTCCATTGCATCTAGGAACGCCTGATACAATTGGCTAAGTAAGCTTCTGTTCACCGCAGTGTTATCATCAGCATCTTGGTTTATACCGACTGAGCACGCAACACTTAAACGAGAAAGCAACACATATAGATGTCAAATCAAAATCAAAGTCCCAGTTGTGTTGGCTAATTCTCCAAACATTTTGGTTTGGGAGAATTTTAATTTTCATTTGCAGTTGTTCACTTCGTTGATAATCTTTCGTAACCTCATTACAAAATGTCTTAATTTGTAAATGTTATGAAAGGATAGCTTGGTAACTGACAGGGACTGACGGGTTAACCGATCAACCGATCAATTCAGCCAGTCATTTAAATAACCAACGGAATCAAATTATCAAGAAAACTATCATTCAGTCAGTTAATCAATCAATCAATCAACCAATCGATTCAATTTCTGATAAATAAAACAATCATCAATCGATATAAATGTTTGCTTAAGTTATGTAAAAATCTAAGAACAACTTCAGCATAAACTTTGTTTTGGCTGTGCCGTGTGTCTCGTGACCAAGTTAGGTCACGTGCCATCAAAAACCCGAAGAAGGTCGTTGGTTACGTAATTATTTATGTTGGAGTTATTCTTATTTCCGGTAAGTGACTTATTCATGATGTTACTTAAAATTGAACATTATACAGATTAAAAACTTAATTAATGATCACTGTTACGTTTAAGTGAATGTTTCCATTCATCCAGATTCGATTGTAGTAAAAATTTTAAATCAATTTCGAGATTTTGAATCTTAATAGTACCATCAGTGTTCATCAGTGAAGTTGGTCACGTGGCAGTTCACTGTCACGTGTCAAACGTCGAGGAATGCAAGAGAGGGCCCGATCCTAAGTGTCTGAGAACCAAGTGTCTTGCCCTCCCCCTTTTATGTGACTAACTTCATTGATGAACACTGATGGCTTTGGTCAAAACGTCTGTTTATTATTAAGATTCAAAATACCAGAAATTGATTTTAAAATTTTTACTACTGTTGCGTTTACTCACCAGCCCAAAGCACTCATAGCTTCTCTACTGGCCTCGGCAAAAATGTTTGGCTCATATTTTGTTGCTGCAATTAGTCCATTAACAACCTGCAGCAAAGGTACGGTGCGGCACCCATATACAAACAGGTACTTTCATTATTTTCTATTAAATGCTAGAAGCTAAACATAAAAGTTGATAAAAGGGCATCATTGTGTCACAAATGTGACCTACAACTACTGATAAGTCGTTAAAATCTATCAGTACTTTACGACACAACTGTGATACAGTTTTACTTATTTTTTTTTTTAATGCTGCTGAAGGACGACTTGAAAAGGTTGTAAAAGCCTACTGGAAAATCTCACTAATAATCCCCTTTTAGGTTATTACTGTTAGCTGGGTGTGAAATTCAAGGACTTTCCAGGACTTTTCCGGGGCCTTTTAGAGCAAACTCAAGGACTTTCTGTATCAAATATAAAACTCTAATTGGCTTTGCAAGGTGCGACAATACACTTACCAAATTAATAAGCTTGATTATTCTGAACATTTATCACGAAATGAGCTTCTACTGCAAACTTGAGCCTTCATTTTTGTTTTGAACATTATCAAATCGAGATATTTATAACGTTTTATTAGTTTTGGCAGTTAAGGATAAAACATTTTGTCAGTTTCAGAAATTTCAATGACCGTGACCAAATTTCAAGGTCTTTCCAGGGCCTGGAACATTTTTTTACCAATTCCAGGACTTTCCAAGATTTTCAAAGACCTTGGCATTCCTGACTTGGTACATGAACCTTACCTCTTTCAAGCGACCAACGAGCATAAAGCTTGGCAAAGCACCAAGAGCTTTTGCAAAACCAAGTCTGATGAAGGAAAAAGAGTCAACATACAATCATCTTGACGACTTAACCACTCCACTTTGCCAACACTTCTATTCGACTGTAAATGGATAAAAGTGATTACCGGACCGTCCCCAAAACAAGCATTCAAAATAGGCGAGGCCTCGCCTCGACAAAAATTTATAACGTCATATGGTTTGAATGGAATCAAAGCTGCTCTATACCAGCATTTCGGTAAATTAGTGAGTTTTTTGCTCAAACACTGGGCTACCAGCCACACAAACTTCCCCATGATCACATGAATTTGACCGGGAAAGCGAGATGGATCTCCCGCCTTTATAAACATGTGACATCAACATGTCTAAACTCTCCGCAAAGTTTATTTTAAAAACCGGTAAGAAGTATCCAAGCGGACATTACAAGGGTCAAACTTTAACGTAAGATATTTTAAACTAGTTTGAAGATTTCGCTTCAGTAGCAATGTAACAAAAAGTAAACTGAGTGAACCTTGAAGAAACGCAGAAACATAAAAAATGCTCAGTGAGTAAGAAACTTGCAAACGTTTTGTATAAGTTCAAGAACACAAAATTCACTACATTCCAAAATTTCACTTCGGCAAATAAAAATAAAAATACTTATTAGCTTCCTATAAACTAGCACAAAGACACCTACCTTGAAAACTGATTAGTACTTTTGAGCTGTTGGATGTACTCCGAAATTAATTTATCTGAAAACAAAAACAAAACTCTTTAGTCAATAAAAACAGGGAGCACACAATCTTACCCTTGTGTGGGACAACCTACTGTGCAGTCACGTTGTCTAACAGCCCGGGGGGTTCTTGGCCTGGAATGTGCTAGGGGTGCCCCGCCCATTCCCGAAACCCTGACCCTATTAAAGACAGTAAAATCTTGGAAATTTATACTTGGATTATGCCCCGTTCCAGTGGTAAGGACTCATTCGAATATATATGATATATTTACACATATGTCAGTCAAGGACAACACTCAAAGGTACCTTGAATATCTTGCACGGCCAAACCAGACGACTGTTTGTAATAATGACCGCAGAGTGCACTCATCGCACTGACTGCTGCTTCCTATAAAGACATACAGCATGAACATCATCTATGTTTACCAAAAAGTCTAAATAGCACAAATTGTACAACTACGATAATCTTCATGTGTTAATGACGTGTTTCGGCAGCATCTACTGCCATCAGATCAAAGAAGCCCTCTGCAGAAAGTCGTTGAGGCATCCACCTGTACCACGCTAATTTTAACGTCTATCGTTAATCTTTTGTTATTTATGTCATTTATCTGAGCTATTCTTTAGTATGTACTTGAGAGGAAAAATCATGTTTACCCGCAGGGAATTTTCTAACAAATGGCCCTCAACACTAAAAAATAACACCATACAAACTAATAAAATACATTACAATTAGAACAACTTACAACCTATATACCTAGTCAAACTTAAAAAAAAGTTAAACAATGGGGAGTTTTCTAACACATGGCCTTCTTAACACTAAAAGTAACAACAGTCAATACAAATAATAAGATTTACAAAAGACATTACAGTTTAAATAGCTTACATCCTATCCATAAGATGGTTAACAGAGTTTAGCTAGTTTATAAAAAAATTTTTCAGTTGACACTTTAAAGCTAAACTCTGTTAATCATCTTCAGTTTTGGCTTAACCAGGGGTAAAGTTTACCAACCTTTGAACAACCCAGCCCTAGTATAATTTTACTAAAGGAAAATACAGTATGTTAAAACATCGCCCTTTCCAAACCTGGATTTGTGGTTCCGTGTGAGACAGGTTATCATCCAGCACAACTTTCCAGTGATCTAGAACAGAAATAAAGGAACGGTTATTTTCCCGCGGGAATTAGAAACATGGAAAGTCCACAAAAACCAATGCCAGGTTAGCTCAGTCGGTAAGGTGCCAGTCTGTCGTGCGGGAGGCCCAGGTTTGCAGGTCCCTGGGTAGCTGACCTCAAAGGAGTCCCATTGCCTGTTCTCCCGTGACTTTTTGAGTTAAAAATGTCATAAACAAAAACAAACCAAAACAAAACTCTTACCGATGACGTCATCTCCACGCCAGGGTAATTCGGAAATAGACAGCTTTTCTATGAGATAACTTACTGAAAAACAAAAAAAATGACCAAAATCACAAATTTTACATTCAATCACAATAGAACTAAATAAAAAAAGGTAAAAGTCAGCCAATTACCCGCCTGCCGCATGAATTCTCCTCCCAAACCCCTGCAAGAACAATTAATTGTAAGATTAGACACAAAGGAGAAGGTTTGTATTGTAGGGGGGAGATAGAGTCACACTTTACCGTACTACTCGTTCATTAACACCACAAATTTGTACAGCTAGACTGCGTTACTAAAAATGGAGATTAGAGAGCCATCTAATTAAGGAGGAGTTATGGTGAATAGTTCTTTTTCATTCAACCGGCGCTTGTATGGTTGGATTCTCCTAATTTCAAATTATGGACGGAAATTTTGTACAAAAAATCATCCAAGTCGCCACAAATCGTGCTTTAACCCTTAAAAGCCTTCAGGCCCAAAAACGACGAGTGACGTGTTATTAAATTTCCCCAACTAGGATTCATACTTTATATGTCATCAGTTGGGGGAAATTTTGCTTTTCATCATCAGCATTTTTTACCTTGTTTCTTCCGCTACTGTTTTTTCATTACCAAATGATTTATTTTGTATATTTTGTGCAAGAAGAAGTTACATGTTGATAAAGTTGGTTTGAGCTTGGTTAGTGAAAGTCTGCGGTTGAATCAAGGCACGTAAAAATATACTCCACTTTTTTAGTTTTGGGCTCTTTACCTATTTTCTATTAATTACGGAGCAATTATTTCAACGGACAAGTTTCAAAAACGTTTTAGCCTCTAAATATTCTTTGCAACAAAAAAATACTAGTTTCTTCCCAAACGCATGATGTTAAACAGTTTTGCCCAACATAAATACTATTATCATTAGGCTATTTCTACTATCACTGTCACTATAATGTTAGTTCATTCGTTCCTGTCATCATCAACATTAATTAAACCACGTTATAATCATCAACACCTATATTTGTAATTGAGTCATCATCATTGTTAATAATTGTTCATTTCATCAATTCTTATTGCTACCACGTGTAATGAGAAATGTTTTTAGTTGGTTTATCTGTGTTGTATTCTGTCACACACTAAGGGTAAAAGAATAAACGAAAAATGGAATATGCAATACAAATAGAAATAAGATTTCAATTTTACAAGTTCAAAATTAATATTTTTTATTGAATTAATACAAAAACATAAACTTTTAATATAAAAGATATGAAAATAAGACTTTTAATATATGATTTTTAAAATAAAACAAATACAAAATAAGATTATTAACATAAAATAAATCTGAAATAAAACTTTTTGTAATGAGTATAAATAAATTTTTTTAATAT
>JAOBRD020429821.1:0-18710 GCA_027575215.2 Hydrozoanthus sils | reverse complement strand
TCAGTATCGAATAAACAAAAAGTGTCATCGACATACCTGCGATAAAATATAACTTCAGGCCCGCCATATGTCTCCAAACAAAACATTTTTTTGGCATGTGGAGAGTCTTTTAGGCAATGGATTGATCTTTTTCAAACGTGAAGTATGCGTACTTGCAGAGTACGGACGTCATAAGTCAATTTCTCAATATTTTTTTTTGTATTTTGCTTTCTCGGAAGGTTGCAGAAACCATATTTTTTCATAAGATCTAGCATGATCGGCTTTCCGAGGATTTTTACTTGCGCTCATTATTTTGTCGAAGTCTATGAAATACAAAATACTTTAACCGGCTCTACTGATGTATACATAAATTCCGCTTGTGTGTGTGTGCTTAAAACTTAAATTTCCTGTGATTTCGACTTAACCAAACAATCATCAGCTGTAAATGTTGGAGTTCATCTTGAACTGAAGCAGACGGGATGCCATATGCTATACTGAATATTTAAAAAACTATATAGAATTAATTTGAAAAAGGTATAATTTGACAAATACATATTAGTTTAAACTTTAAACTATATAGGTCCTACATTATTTAACCATAACTCGTCAGGTTTAATGTTATTAATGTTAGTAAACGGCCAAACGTTTTAGCCCATATTCGATTCAGGTTGAAGGATTTTAAAAAAAAAATGAAGATCAGCTAATGCACAAAAACGTTTGGTTTATATTTTTACCAAAATTAAAAAGTATTTTTTTTATTGATAAATATTTTCAGAATGTATACGTAGCTGATGATTTTCTTAATTAAAAGATATTTTTCAATTATTTGTTACTTGTCATTTTTCTCTTTAAAGCACAAGTTTCTCTTAAGCTCTACACATTCGTGAAAACAGTATATATAACAAGGTATAATGTACAAAAATGAAAAGGAGTCCGTAGAAACTACTGAAAACCCTAACAGATGCCCGATAAAGCCAAATAGTACTTTTTGTTTGTATTGTTGTAATTGTAGGTATGTCTTTGCATCCAAGACATTTTGCTGATAAATCATACATTGACGAACATTATGCTTGCATGAATGGGTTTTAGTCACGTGTCCTTTGACGTCATCACGTGCCTTTATACGTAAATTTTTGTTTGCTCGAATTTCCAACTTACATCAGAAAGACTCTCAACACCAAAAAAAATGCCTTAAAAAAGTTATTACAAAATGCGACAATGAGCTGTATTACTAATTGCGACAGCTCACATTATTACAAATTGCGACAAGGTGCTATTACAAATTGCGACAGGTACGCTATTTCAAATTGCGACAACCGCTATTAGAAATTGCAACATGTATTACAAATTGCGACGCTATTACACATCAGGGGTTTAGGGCGAGTATTAACCACACGGCATTCATTGCAAAATAAGGTTTTAACCATTGGGGGTGGAAGCAGAATCTTTTCAGTATGATAATTCGTGATTCCCAGATGTTTTTCTACCAACGATTCATGATTCATTTATAGAATTTCTTCGTGATTCATGATTCATTTATTTTTTCGTCCATGATTCATCATTCATAGCCTGCGAGTTGATGTGATTCATGATTCCTTCACTTTTTTTAGCCGTGATTCATGATTCAAGATTCCGCTCCCACCCCCGATAACCAGGTGCTTTTAAAAACTTGTTCTCTTTCTTAGCTTCATTTATTAAATATAATTAAAATAATTTTTCAATACTATTCTTTTCCCTGTCAAAATAATTTGAAAGCCCGGGCCTGCAGGCCTACAAACTGGCTACGCCACTGATATTTCAGCTGACCAAACAAGCCTTCTTGAGGTAATTCTGCTTTCATTTACTATTTTCCTCTATTCGTTAGTTTTTTTGGATTTAAATTCTGCCTAATACGTCAGTAAGCTACTCGTATTTCACAACCGTCATGAAATATTTCAAATTTGTATACGTAACACGCCAATTTGTACTTCCTTACCTCCCAGGGGGAGGGGGGGGTACTTGGCTTGGAATATGCTATGGGTGTCTCACCCAACCCCCAAAAACCCTGACCCTATTCAAGACAGCAAAACCTTGGAAGTTAAGACAAATAGCGAAAAACATACACTCTACTCAAGACTGAATCCTAAATGCGCACCCTTTATAAAGCACATATCGTTAAACTTGTCGGCAAAACACCAAGCATGACATTCGCCACTAAGCGATTGTTTATTGTTTAGTTTATTTTCATTCGGTCAAATATCGCTACCCTTTGTAAGACAATATATGTGCAAAAAGTGAATCCTGTTTAAGACAACTTGAGTGAAACTGTATACCCTATCTTAGACAAGGGCCTCAAAACCCATACCCTGACGGGCGGCACGTCCCTGTATAGTAAATATATGGGAGTACCCCCCCCCCTCCCCCCGGGCCTTACCTGAAGAAGGCTGGTTCGGCCAGCTGAATATATTGCTTTACAAAAATTTATAACGTTGTGTCGAATATTTATCTTCAAACTACGTTTACTTTTTTAGGATCGACTTAATCTTTCCTACGGATCCAACGTTAGCGGGCAAATTATTGTGTGGTTTTCTTTCCAGAAGTCTTATCGCCTGTGAACAGGCTCTTCGACAAAATAAGTGGAGTCCCCTTCCCCACTTATTTCGTCGATTAGCCTGTTCACAGGCTTGAAACATTCCGTTACATTGTAATACTTGTTTGTCGCATGAGGAGTTAGAGGTACTCAATTAAAAGGTTTTTTTTTAAAAAGAAAACTTTCAGATGCTGTGTTTTTTTTAACTCATTTGAACTATTTAATAAATTTCGTTTAGTGCGACTGGAATTCGGTGCAAAACGAATCGTTTCCAGGTATTCTCTCCGGCCGTAAGGAACGCGGGCTATGGAAAGAGACTTGTTTCTAATGAGCATGCGTCGTGCAACTTGAATGACGTCAGCTGAAAGTACTGAGGCGCCAATGGCGTACGTTTTCTTCGAAGAGAAAAATTGCTGAGTTTTTGAAAGAAAGGTTTTGTTAGAAATAGTCTTTAGTTAAGAGGTTTTATAGTGTGTGTGCCAGCTGTTGCCCCAGACAAACCATCGGGCAAGATGATTATAACGTTTAAGACCTTACAGCAGCAAACCTTTAAGCTTGAAATTGATGAAAATGAAACGGTAAGTTGTATTCAGTTTTCATTTAGCACGAGATGCAGCCATTTTCAAAACTCTAAATTACTATACAGTAAAAAAATATTGTGAGTAAGACTCAAATTGCATGCAGGTCGACTATATGGAATTCTGGATAATAGAGATGGCAGAGTCCTGCGAATCATAATTATAAGTAATTTGCGTTATTATAATTCTGCTTCCGCTTTTTTGAGCTACGGTCGTCTGATCTTTGAGGCTCATAAAAGCAAAATTCTATTCCTTGATGTTTATAAGTTGTAGATTTTCTTTTTTGTAATCCTAAATTCGGAGGATGAAAAAAATTGCCTATAAGTAAAGACAATTTGATGCCACTTTTCTAAAAACCTATCAAACGCATCGGTCTTGATCAGCCAATCTATGCCATGTGGGCCTCAATCATGAGTTTGAGAGTGGTAATGTTTCGTAACACAGAGTTCATGTGAATGAGTGTGTTTAAGTAAATGAAGAAAAGTAGTTGAATGAATGGAAAACTGTTAATATATTTGAGTAAACTTAAAGTAGCATTGATTAATTAGGTAAATGAAAATCTTTCATTATTGGAATTATGTGTCAAAGCTCTCAGTTAGAAAATTTACTTCTTTACTTATAAGATTTTTAGAGCCACTGTGTTTTGTGATGCCACAAATTTTCATATTGCCTTATAATCTATAAGTACCCTAAAGATTGAAACTACTTGTCTAGATAGGACAGCATGGTTTGAACATTAAAGTGTTCACTGTAATGATTACTAGTGTAGCTTGTTTTTCCGGGCACAGTAAAGCAAAATAAATAGTTACCAATAACTTGGCAAAATTTTATGCTATCTAGTAAATAAACCCCTTCCGATGGCGGAGGATAATTTCTAGGCTGTTATATTGTCCGAAAAATAAACGTTTGGCTGAGAAGCGAAGTTACAAGGGTAACTGAGAAATTTTGAGGATGATCTATCAGCTAAGGACATTAAATTCTTGGATGTACCAATGAGCTAAAAAGAAGTTTATTTATTTTATAATCATCCCAATAATTTTTTCTTTGAAAAAACTCTGTGTACAATTGCAGAGATGAAGATTTGGATTGAATATAAACTCTCAGTTTTAAGCTTATGCTATGTTAAAGAACTTTAGAGACTTGATAGGTTAAGCTTGTTATTAAAACTGTTGTTTAGCAAAAGCGGACTTGCAAAGCTCTTTTTTTATCTTTAAATTATTCATTTATGGCACACTTTGTCCACTTTTTTGCACTGTCTTGCACTGCCTTTGAAACCAGGTATTTTTAAAAATCTTCATTGTTAGACTTGGCAAATGGAATAATTTTCTTGTCTATCAACTTAAACTTGGTCAAATTTTAGAAATAACATATTTTGTTGTTTTAATTAGAAATGGCTGACAAAATGGCAGGGCATTTATCAAATTGGAAGGGGTTTATTTACTAAATAACCTACTTCTAATGTTGTACTATGTGATGCATTTTATCCAATGAGACTGCACTAAAATTATTGGGTGGGTTATAATTATGTTTGTGTGTTAGGCTTGGTGAACAAGGAAACCCCTGCATTGTTCATGGAGCATTTTGAGCAGTGTTCCTGGTTCACATGGCTCCAAATTAACTTTTTTTGTCAAGCAGCCACTTGGAGAGAAAAACTTGGTAGCCAGAGTCAGAGCAAGTTTTAGATATATTTATAGTGTATAATCAATACAGATTGTAAATATTCTACTAAAAAGCTACAATTTAAGAGTCACTTCTTATTTCAGTTTTAACATATTCGACATATTAAGTACCCATGCATGTGTAAGATCCCATCCCCTTTTTGGGCATAAGTTCTTGCACAGGCTTGCTGGAAAAATCCAGAACCAAATCCTAAACCTTTCTGAGAATTTGCAGTATGTTCTATTACAAAATACATTTTATCTGCATTCTAGGTCATTAAATCCCTTGAAAAATTATGGAAAACCAAAATGCAAAAAGAAGTGAGAAATGGCTGCCATTAAACTACCACTGGGGGCAACCTTGTACCCAGGGTCCTTTCCTCTTCCTGCCCCTCTCAATGGGGAGAACGAGGAAAGGCCCCTGGGAGTAAGGGTTTGACTGTGGACACAAGAATTTTTCAGAAAACAATGCAATCAACTGATGAGTGATCACGAAAGTAGTAAATGTTCTCTGTAAAATCTTGCAAAAATCATTCATTTTACTAGAAACAATAACTTTTTATTAATCAGTTACAAGGAATCCACATAATCTTGTGGTAGCCTGCTGACTACAAGTTCTAGAAATGATAGTAGCTAGCAATCTTCTTTTGCAGTATTGTGATAAATTTGGGAAATTTGTATGACTATGAGGCATCATAGTGTAAACTTTCCAGGGGGGTGCCTGTCATAGGCATTTTACTACATTTCCGGTATGTGAAGCTTTTAAAGAAGCAACTTACACATATTATTTTAATTGTTGATGCTTTAATTGTTGTTGATATTTTAATTGAAGATACTCTTTAAATTTTATAGCTTGTTTGAACTAACCTATGTTGTGATTCAATGAGGCAATGGAATCTGAAAGCTACAATTTGAAGTGAATGAATATATAGTGTCATATATTTAGGAGCTGTCTCTCTACCAAGAATTTTAAAATTGAAACATACATGTAAGATCCTGTTGGCCAGAATTAGAAATAAAATAATTTTGAGAATAGCAACGGGAGTACATAGCTAAGGCATACATATTTCTTCACACACAGCAACCAAATGTAATATAAGTTTACTTTGTGTTCTATCTGTCATTAGTGTATGATTAGTTAGTGTTTAACTTTGCTGTTGGACCTCAGGACAGTGTTAGACAGTGTAACACTGGAGCTTAACACCAGAAAACACTGGTGTTAAGCTTCTAGTGCAACCACAACAAATTATTGTTTAAAAAATAAGTCTTTATTTTTTCCTGAAAGTGCTAATGGACCTGCTAGTTTTTATATCTAAGGGTGTTTCATTCCAGTTTTTAGCTGGGGAATAATTGAAGTTTTCACATTGTAGAGTATTAAACCTTTTGTTCATTTAGAACATGGTCATGTAATCTAGAGCCCTGAATAATCAAATGTATACGATTATTTTTGACAAAGAAATCCACTCTATACAGCTTAATCCACTCTTGTTTTGTCAGTCTACCACTTTATTAGCAGTAGCCTGCAACAATAGAGACCTTACGCAATTGGAATGACTTTTTAATAGGACTAGCTGTGATCTTGCAATCTGAGAATATGTATGCATGAATTACTTGTTTCTCTAAGATGAGGAGCTGTTAAAGTTTTGTCTTATTTTATGCTACCCAAATTCAGCATAAAAAGTGTGGAATTTGCAACAAGTGGTATCAATTTGAAAATTCCATGTGAGATTTTCTTTAAAACTAAACGAAGAAATTTTTTTTGTGTCACTCTTTCAAGTTTCCCTTGTTAGTCTCATAGTAAAATGTAGCTCTCTTTCATTGACATTGTTGATAGTAGGACATTCTTAAGTCTTTAATTTGAACCAAAAAGAATAAATTTGGTTTTGGAGAGATTCATTTTCAGTTAATTTCCAATGAATTCAATGTTTTGATCATTTCAACACACTGCATCGAACAGAAAAGTGAGCAAATTTATGCACAAAGGTAAGTTCTAACACAGATCTTTGTAAGCAAGCCAAGAATTTTTTTGTTCATATTTTGTTTGGTGTTAGTCAAGCATGGTTACAGTTACAGCTTGTACAGTACATATGCATGTTTATTATTAAGGTAGATTCTCATGGGTGGTTAGATTAAGTATTGTCTTTTTAACTTGAATTGTTGATTGGAATCACTACATGCACTTTTGGCATGTGTTGAGTAAGTAATATTGGCAATCACTTATTTTACAGGTTGCAGCATTGAAAAAGAAACTAGAAAATGACAAGGGAAAAGATGGCTACCCCTCTGAAGGGATGAAACTTATATATGCTGGTGTGTCTTCAGTCTCAAACTTTCTTTTGATCCCAGCTTAATGTTCTATAATCTTGACAATTGTGTATATGAAGTAATTAACATCTTTCTGCTTTTAAATTTTTCTCATAGGAAAAATACTAAACGATGATTTACCTTTAAAAGAATACAAAATAGATGAGAAAAGTTTTGTAGTTGTCATGGTAACAAAGGTGAGTTCTGTAAGTGTAAAGGACTGACAGTATTGACAGAGTTCAATTACTTTTGTTCCCAACCCCCAAGACTCATGGGGCCTGATTAGATGAGAGTTTGAGAACTTCATTCAGTTCCATGAATCAGTCTGGTTTGGCAGTGAAAGACCTTGTTGTATAATGTACTTATAAAGGTCTAGAGCAATAGCAATGTAATTTTTGATGAAAATGGTTACTTTCCCTACAATGCCCCTCTTGTCTCTGCATAGTCAATGGGAGAATTAGGCATTGCATACAAAGTCACTTACATTGTTTTTGCACTAGGCCCTAGGCCCTTCATTATTAGCTGTCACAGTTTTCCCAGCAGAAAAAGTGGAAAGGATCCACTAGTCCTTTATGAAGTTTTACTAGATATCCTATCTGCAATTCATCTGCTAACCATCATTTATATTACACATATATAAAACATTGGCAAAGTAGCTGATTTGTTTTTGGGAGGACCTTCCCTATGTTAGCAATCATTTGGTTGTGGTTGTGGTTTTGATGGATGCCAGTGACATCAGCCAGCAAAATCCAGGATGATCTGTACAGTCTTCCTTGTGAACCTCCCAACATGTTGCTTGAGTTGAAAGCTTTTGTGGGAGAAGTTAACTTTTATTGCTATTTAACTTGTTTTTGATGCAAACTTCATGATATACACGATGATATGTGTATCTGTCTGGTTTTGGGTCCTCACAAGGTCACTAACGGTAGAGGGAGTAGCCTCTTTGTGTGTTCTGCCCATCTCACTGATGCCTGCCCATGCTTGTTATGTAGGACTTCCTCCCTCAGGGCCAAAGTGTCCCTCCAGGTAGGACGTGGAATGTAATGGCCTGGGAGGGTGGGGATAAAGGCTTTGATAGGTTTCCCAAAGAGACGGTGGATGAGAAACAGTTTGTTGCTAGGACCTGGTGTGTTGTGTATTGGAGAATGGCTCATTTTGGCATCCATGTTTAGGTCGCCATGTGTTCAAGTGTTTTTATTTTGTATTAAGTTTTGTGATAGTCTTTGCACTTAGCTCGGTAGTTTGAATGTGGTAATGTAGTTGATGATAAGCAACAGTTTGGTTTGCTGTATGGGCTTTGAATTGAGGTCCACTATCTGTCGCTCAGTTATCTGGGATTTTAAGTTCGGTGAGGAGTGCTGCAAGCAATTGATTAGCCAAGTAGAGCCTCCACAAGCATTTTTAACAAATGGCCATTTGGAGTATCTGTGTATTGCAACTAGGTAGGTCATCCCTTTGTAGTGAAAAAAGACAGCAAAGATGCACTGAAATAGTATATAATTTAGACCATGATTAATCAGAAAAAACAAATGCAGGAGAAAAGTTGAGATTCAGTCAGAGTTTTTTGACCCATTTTAGGTTTCTCTTCATGTCAGTACTTTTTCTGTATGTATTGTTATGTATCACCACCACAAGATGGCATTGAAATGCTGAGGAGAATCAAGGAACCATAAAGGAGCACCTTTCTGTGCTATCAGATGATGTGTTCAGGACTGTGACACTCTCCACAGTGCACTTACACTCTAGCAGTTCCACTTAATAAGTACTTACACTAGTTCACAGATGGTTATGCAAGTTGATACAAATCCTGTCACTGTGTTTGTTGGCAACTTTTGGTATCCTATTAAAAATAATTTTTTACAAAGCATCACATGTGCTCATCATGTCAGAGGAATGTTACAACAAAGGCTTGGTTGATGATTGGTAGCTAGTGACCTCAAGTGGTAAATGAGGCCTCAACGCTAAGCACATGATCAGACGAACCGGCAACAAACTTAGGTACTGCATGCTGTGTTGCTGACCTACTCAGCTTAGAAAGGAAGAGCTGTTGCTGGTAGCATTACTTCATAGGGTGATATGCTCTACAGGCTCACTCTAAGACTACTACTTACTACTGTACAAGTAACTAATGTGACCTTCTGCGGGATTTCAAACATGAGCATTTTCCAGTTAAAGGCTGTTAAATGGCTAAAACCTTTAGGCAAGTGTTAAAACAGTTTGAGAAAGCTAAAACAAACATTAAGGAAACTGTTAGATTTTTACCACTGACCATAAGAACATTAAGACAAACTATTAGAATGATAAGGCAAAACCTTACAGTATTAAGACAACCATTAATTAGAGTGTTAAGGCAAACAGTTATAGCATTAAAACAAACCGTTAGAAATATCAAATCTAACTTAAAGCATTAGATATGAAGCCATTGAAGGAGAAAGCCATTAGATAAGGTCCTAAGTGCTTCATGAAGACAAAGTCACCATTCAAAAGAGTCCCTGAATCTGGTGTTGTGTTTCAATGCTACACAAACAATCATACATCAATCATTTTCTTCCACCGACAAAACCAACTCTGCCAAGTACAAGCAAAATTTGAATTTTTATCAGTCCTTGGAAGAAGAGTTAGCATTGGGAGTTTTAAATCTTTTTAATGGTTTTTAACTTTTTAACTCTTTTTACAAATCAATTTATACAAGTTTTTAAAATATCATGCAAACTGATAGCATTGATCATTCTTGTATATGTTTTACAAGACAAAAAATTCTTTTGTTGGCCATAGATGAAATTGTTTTCAGTTTTTTGTATGTGCCATTCAGGCCTGAAAAAATTAAAATCTTTGTAATTAAACTGAGAATGATAATGGAAGATCTCACCATCGAAATTGAAGAAAGTTCAAGGTTAACATCTTTTGCATAGTGGCTGTGGCTGCACTCATGGGTCCAATGGAGGACAGTGCTTGAGAGTTCTTGGAAGAAACAGTCATGTTGAATCAAAACAACTGCCTTAAGTTAACATTGGTTTGGCCATTTTGGCCAGCATTCAAGTGGTCACCCACCATGAGAATATTCGGAGCAAAAGAAGCAGAAACTCAAATGCAATTACCAGTTTCGATCGATACTCATCTGCAAACTTTAAGATATATTTCTTTACCTATATGGCATTATTAGCGATTCCTGGCTTTGTCACCTGAAGAAACATTATGATCAACATGGCATCATGTGTCTGAGACATAGCAACTCAAAGAGGCTCCCTAGTAACACACTGCTGCACCAAGTTGACAGAATATGTCAGCAACTTTCTAACAAATTATGTTGAAGAATATGCAGTTGTTCTTCCTGGAAGGATTTCAGAGTAATGAAGTTAAAGTTCTGCCCTCTCGAAAGTGAATCAAAAACAAGTGATCAAGGCAAACTTCCATTTCAGAATATGAAGCTGTGATCACTTAAGCAGTTTGTTATGGTAAGTTTTCTGAGCTGTGACAACATTTTTTCCAAATGTTGTTTCAAAACCAATGATGGACCTCTGCTTTGTGTGCCAGCAAAACACAAAAAAATTGTCACAAGTGAGGAATAATGAAGAAAAATCCTTCATCGATTAATGTCAATACTAGCTTTTGAAGTGTGCTCAAGCAGAATGAGAACAAGTGTTCTGGTGTTGCTTCGCTTTTTAAGCTTGTTGAAGAAGAAACAGATTTCAATTAGAGTCCCCCTGCTAGTTCCTTCAATGGCACAATGCATTATTTGATTGATTATTCCAAATAAATATACATGTTCCAGGTAATCCACTCCAACCAGCACTGATCTGCTTTAAAATGCAGTGAGATTTTTGGCATACTCTGTGAAGTTTTCCCATGTCAAGTTAACTATTTCATTGATGAGGCAGCAACTGTCAGTGGGAAAAGCACCAACTCTACTATCAGTTATGTTCACCATTGCTTTGCGAAACATGGCCTTGGAGCAACTGCTTTATACGCTGACAATATATATTGCATGCTCCAAACAATAATTATTTCTTTTGGTATTTGGCTTGGAGAATAGCAAATGGGCTTCACCATTAAATGAAGTACTTTTTCTTTATTGTGAGCCACACAAAATTGGTCCTGATTGTGGTTTCAGAATGCTGAAAAAGGCCTTCAAAGTTAACTTTATCCTGTCTCTCTATGAACTTGTTTGCATGGTTGATACTTCTAGCAACTCAACAATGGATGATGCCCATACTGGCAAGGCAGCTGTGGAAGCCATTCTCTGCTATGGCAGGTAGCAGTGTTGATTTGGGTTGTTGGAGCACAGGTTCAAATTTGAGCAGCAATGTGGCAATTTGCTGTGATGCCCACTGCTTCTGCCAAAAACTTTACACACGAACAGTGGCTATTTAGATAATAATAATTATTCTTTTGTTCTGCGCAACTTGCCTTGTTCTTGACTTAAATTTTCATAACAATTTGTTACACAAAACAATGGTAGTTGAGCTAAATAAAAGAATAATTGCATCGCCGACATCTATGCATAATTTATAGGGTCTATAGTGCCAGGCTTGTCAATGAGAGGTGTGCAGTCGCTTGCCTTGTAACATGCCTAAAAGAACTTGAGGCAAGCAATCCATTACATGCCTAAGAAAATACTTTCCAAAATGTAAAACAAAGACAAAATATATTTTTCATATTTTTCAACCTCAATTAGTGCACATCTTTGTATAATTTTATTTATTTTTAAAAAAAGCTGAGTGAAATCACTTTTCCTCAAGATCCAGGGCTTGAAACTAACTTCAATTTCAAGTGTATCCAGCTGGCCACCTGAGGCAAACATTTGGTAGCCTGAGCCCAAGTTTAGTGCCAGGACATACTAAAAATTTTCAACATTTATTATTTTAGTCTTTGCTACAACTGCATTCATAGCTGTGTGCTATAATAATTGCAGTTGTTTCTGGATATTTATCAAAGAAAACAGATAAGTTTCATTCGATCATCATTTTACTACAAACATTAACTCCTTAGTTGAATCAGTTGCACAAAGGTTCCACACAATCTGGTACTAACTAGCTGGCTACCTGTTCTAAAAATCTAGTAGCCGGCGTTCATTTTGTGTTAGTATTGACCACCTGTAGGTGCCAAGATCACATGATATTTATGAGGCCTGCAATGCATCACATGCCACAAAAGATATTTTCACAAATAATGCAAAACAGAGACAAGACACCTTTTTCAACATCAATTACAGTGCACACCTTTGTGTATTTTAAAAGATGCTCTGTGAAAATCTTGTTCTTAAGATCTATCTGACTTGTGAACAGTTGTTTTTATTTCAGAATAAATCAAGAGAATATTAATGGTAACTTTGCAATAGTGTTTTTTCTACTCAACATGCCAGCATTATTAAGGCATGTGAAGCACAGGAGACCTCTTGCTTTTTTGCTTGACAAGCATGTAAAACCCTTCAAAATTCAAATTTCACTGCAAGACTTTGCCTGCCCTTTTTATGAGATTGCCGTCGTACCCTTTTTGTGGAATATCTGCTTTTAAAATTGGTTGAAAAATTTCGGTGGAAAAAAAGAACTTAAAATTAACTGACTAATGCTGATAGACTTATATTCAAGTTACATGTGAGTTCAAACAAGACTTGTTCAACATTATGCCATCTTGTATTTGATTTTCTTAAAGCTGTCTGGGCCCAAATTTAGTACTTTGCACATGATTTTAGCTTTTAGCTACATTAGAGGAACTTATGTGTCAACTGTTTGTTTCACTCATTTAAATAGTGACTAAATAGCCTCAAAGGCTGCCAATATGGATTTGAAGTAATTAGAGACAACTAGATAATGGAAAAATCAAATCATGGCAAACTCTTTAACTAGGAGAAGCTATAATGACAGCCTACTTGCCCTCCATTAAAAAAGACTGGGCATGATCTAGAGTAAGTCATGAATCCATAATATTTTGTTGGAAAGAGGACTTTGAAATTTTTGTGAAATCAAAAGGCTTTGAAATAAATTTAAATATTTGATTATAAATAATGTGTTATTAAGACTTGTGTTTTGCATTTCTGTAGGCAAAACCAACATCAACACCAAGTCAAGTAACTGCATCTTCAGCGCAGCAGGTAAAGACATAATTTTTTTTTCACCATTGGTTTAAGTGGTTTTGCTTTGCATACTAAATTTTAAACTTTTGGGATTGTCATCCCTGCTCATTATTCAGTAATAAATCTAGCAGTAAAAAATGGTTGGTCCAATGGAATCCTCTCTCCAGAACTGGCAGTGCATTTACTGTAAACTCTGGGTCCTCATTGATACTCATAAATTAACTTAAATTTTCTTTTTTTTTCCAAAACAATACAGTTTTTCATTTGTTTTCATTTCTAGATATTTTTACAAAGCCCTTGACATACACTGGTTATATGTACATACATGAATATATTAATATATCAAAATAACCTAGCAGAGGGTAAAGAAAACCCTCTATTCATTGGGGAAGCTGAAGCAATACTGATTAAATATATTTATTTATTAACTTTCATTCCTAAAAAGGCTAGCCTAGGCAAACATGCTATTTACAATAAAATGTTATGGTTATTTGCAATAAGATGATACAGTTAACATAATTTGCATTAACTAGAATGTTCAATAATAGATAAGTAAAAAATAGTAACTAGTAATAGTAAATAAATAAATAAAGCATTAATTTTAGGTCAGTTCTACATAATACGCAGTTCTCACAGTCAGATTTTAACTTAGTGAAATATTGACGAGACAATCGGTTGTTTGAGTGGTTGTAGTGATGGTAAACTCATACTATAAGATTTTTAAGCAGACTACTTTATGTCAGTGAATGAAGTGTCTAGGTGTGGTATGGCATTGGCCCCTCTCAAGTTTGTAGTCAGTGCTATTCACAGAGAACAAATCCCTGATGCTCTGAGGACACATTGCCATGCTTCACTTTATACATCAGACATGCTATATCTTGAAGCCTCCATCCTTAAAGTGTAGTTAAGAACTTGTGTTTTTGGTTTTTATGTAGTACTTGCTTTTTCAACATCCTTTTATGTTTCTTAGTTTTAAAGTTTTATATGTGCTTTTTGGTTGTTAAAGTTTTTGTACCTTTTGTCAAGGATGATTTCAGCAGTATTGAGTAGAAAGTGTTTATTGTAGGGCTATTTGTTCATAGGGATATTGTTTGAGTTTCACTGTCACTGAAGAAGAGGGAGAATGCTGTCAGTAATCCTCTTGCTGGCCAGCTGGACTATATTGACTTGTTAACTGTAATTTATACTTTTAAAAGAACTCTTTACTTCAACAGCCCACTTCAACTGCTACACCTGCTGCTAGCACTACCACAGACAGCAAACCTGCTGATGAAGTAAAACCAGCAGAAACAGCAAAGTCACAGACGAGGTATTATAACAATAATTTTAGACTGCTCCCTCCCTCGCCCTCCCCTTCCTCCTCAGTATCAGTTGGTTGTTTCTTCTGACATCTGTACTGTAGCAGTTGCTTGGTTAAATGTAAAGAAAATCCTCTTCTTATTCATCAAGTTTTTGTTTAAGAGTTCTTCTTTAAATGCTGAATCTTTGTTTGGATGCCCATGATACACATACCCAATGATTTTGACCCAAACCATATGGGGGTCAGTTGATTTGTGAATTTCACTGGCAATTGGTGAGCCTGAAGTGACAAGTACTCAACGGTTGTCATTCACTGGCCATGCATTTCTACAAACGTGTATGATTATAATTATTGTGTATAAACCAGAGTGTCAATTGTCTTTAGAAGAGGTTACTATTTGTCTTCGTTTTTTTTTTACATGACACTTTTTAATATCAACTTTTGTTTGAACACATACCTGTTGTTCCATTTATATTAGCTGTGGAATAAAAGTATTTGGGCCAGTTTTAAAATACAAGACAAGTAAAATGTGAATATCAAATCAGTTTTATATAGTAACTTCAAACTTCAACTTGATAAGCAACTTCTGCTCTCTACTTTAAAAAAGTAGTACTCTCTACATTGAAAAAAAAGTATTAAAATGAGCAAAAGCACCTACTTTCACAGATCTTCCCTTTCTGATAGAAACTTCTAGTTCTAACTATTGATTTATCTTTAGTCAAACACAAACCATGGGTTCTTCAACCACAACCAGTAGTCCAGTTACAACATCAGAAACATCATCAGCAACAAGAGGAATATCTGTATCAGATGCTGAGTCAGCACTAGGTTGGTATAGTTATTCAATCAACACTACTTTTTTTCTGTTTTTAGGGCTACTTTCTCAAGGGTCAGCTTTTCACTTTAACGCTATTATTTACCAGTTATTATCTCAAGCATGCACAACACTCAACCTTCAGTCTTGTGTTTGTACATCTGTGATCTGCTCTCAATTTCTCCCAAATGCACCTTGGTTTGCATTAGCCTGTACAAAGATGGTGTAGCTGTGTTTTTTTATTAAATCAAACTTGCTAAGTACTGCACATGAAAACAGTTATTTCATGACCATCTCTGTAAGATACCTTAGCTATTTTAGGGCTTCATTTTAAATAAAGAGAAATGCAATGAATATAACTTTATTTTTGAGAATGGCATAATGAAGAGGGCAAAGCATTACTAAAAGTTTTAATTTTTGCCTAATTATAGTTTTTTCATTCAATTTTTAACTTGACAAACTATTAGTGACTGGAGAAGACTACGAGCAGATGGTATTAAACATAATGGCAATGGGTTTTGAGAAGGAGCAGGTATGTGATCTGTAGAGTTTTATAAGTTGCCGATATTTAAGAGCCTTTTCATTGAATCTTTAGGCATTCATGTCACTTTCAAGGCTAGGCAGATTTTTCTTTCAAACGTTTCCTTGAGATTGTATTTTAAAAAAAATGAGACGGCAAAAGGCAAAAGCCATAAACACTAAAAGGTACCACATTATATGCAAGTGTCAACATTTTGCCTCTGACTCTCTAAAGCAGTATCAAATCCTTGAATTTTTACCCCTTTTAAAGGTTTGATGAGCACCCTCCCTTAAAAAAATGGGCATCCCACCCCGGGAGTTTGTCCAGAACCCTGTATGAGCTTCTAATTTGTTTAATTAATCATGACAACTTTTGTCATTTTTTTTTTCTCAAAAGAGAGTGCTAAATTAGGACGTTTTAACTACTGTATATAAATATAAAGTTTCTTTTTAGTGCTTTGATAGTGTACAGGGTTCACACTGTCATAAAAAGTCATGGAATTCAAAAATGCATTTTCCAGGTCTGGAAAAGTCATAGAACTTTGGGAAGATTACAAAGATCATGGATTTTTGTTATTGGTTATGATTTTGATTGAGAAAACGAATGCTCAGGATTAAAATTATTTAAAAAGTTTTTGTCAGTATTAAATCAAAAAACGTTTTCGTCTAAGTTCAAGAACGTTGCACTGTCTTTCAGTGTCCAGAAGGTGTAATTGACATTTAAAGTTGAATTAGAGTATGAGTAACTTGTTTTGTTGTTTTCTCGATATCTGTCGATCAGGAACAAGTTATGGAACTTCCTCATTCTCAATGTAAACCCTTCTCAAGAAAACTATCTTCACCCAGTGATAAATTATTCAACAAATATGGCATATTAAATTTAGAAATCCAACATATGTTTGGGCGGGCAGTTGAACCTAGCAGTAAGGCCGTTGTCTTAGATAACCTTACCTATCTTTACAAACTGCCTGATTTTTTTGGGTTTTTTTTGGCAACATTGAATGACCAAAATCTTCTGTTCTTCTCTGTATCAAGCTACAGAGGCTTAAAAAAATGTCTAAAATTATGTCATAAACGAGAGTTAAGGGACAGTTTTTAATTAAGGGGCAACAAAGCTAGACAGAAGAACAGCAATCAATCAAGTGTGTAAATTCCTTAAAGTTCATAATGCTTACATTATATAATTGTTTCTAAATTGTAACTTTTTTTGAAACCCACAGGTTGTAAAGCCTGTTGCTATATGCAACAAATGCGTAATTCCAAACTAAAAATAAATACATAATTGGCTGTTAAACACATGCATTTTACTCTCGCTTAAAAGTATATTGTCATAAGTTGGTAGTTTCAAATCCAAATTGAAATGCAATGTTGATTCTTTGCTTTTTGTCCACGGTTGCTTAACACCCCTGGAGGCTCAATCAACTTTTCGAGTTTAATACAGGCTTTAGTTCCTTCTGATCCGTTAAACCTTGGTGCCATTTTACTGGCTGTCTCTCTGTCATTAGTTCGCATGTGCAGCACTGCTGAAGTTTTATTAAGAATAAGTTCTGACGTTTTGGTTCTATTGTTGCTCAAACAGGCCGTTTGGCAAACCGTCAGACATTTTGAAAAGCTGCATTACGAAATTAACGGCAATCCGTTATAACTCTCTTGCAAGCTGCTAGAATACTTTGCTCACCTGTTCAAGCATTAGAAAAAGTGTTCAAAGTGTTAGACAAACCTTTCGCTGCCCACCAGGTATCCGTTAGTTTCAGCATGTTTAGAAGTGTTTCAATCGTTGGCGTGTGTCAGTTTCCCGTGTGACGTCACAGAGTCAAGTTAATGGTACTGTTTTGGTGGTAAACTCAACAGATTGGATAGGAGGTTATTCGTGTTGCCATTGATTTCTATTCCACTAATTAATTGTTTCCACAGGTTGAAAGGGCCCTAAGAGCAAGCTATAACAACCCTGACCGAGCAGTAGAATATCTTATGTCAGTAAGTACTAATTACTGCGGGCATGGTGAATAGGAGGTTGCTTGATTAGCCCTCTTTTCATTACTTAAACTTACAAAGTATATTGTACTGGTCTTCAGTTTGAGAGTACATGCTATGAATTGCCCGCCCTCAAATGCTAGGAACTGTATAAAATTATTCGAACATGAGAACGATTTCAATTTTTCATGGTTGAAAAGCAGTGTTTGCTTTCATCTTGTGTTTTCTTTTTAAGCTTTTCACTTTAAACCATTCGTGATTGTTTGTTGCAATTCAAGTGTGATAAAATTAGTATATTCATTTTCACTGTTTTTGTGCATAGTGTTGAAAATTTATTTTCATGCATGGCTTAATATCAGAATCTAGCAAAGGAATAAGCTTTGTTTTTTATCTACAACTTTTCAAACTTAAAAAAAGAATTGACAGACTGTTGTTCAAGTTCCATATTTTTAACACAGCTTCGTAAATTTTAATATCTGTTAGATTTACTTCATTCCAACAGTATTTAGATAACTTGACATTTTTATTCAATTGTTGCGTGGCATTACTTTAGACCAATTTGTTATGGTATTATTTTGCTTAGGGCATTCCAGAGTTCCCTCCAGAAACATCTCAAGAACCAGCAGAAGGTCAGGGAGGAGAGGGAGGTGGTGGTGAGGAAAGTGGTGGAGATGCATCGCAAGCTGGTAAGACAGACAGACATACGAACGGACAGACAAACCGACGTACGGACAGACAAATAGGCGTACGGACAGACAAACAGATGTACGGACAGACAAACAGACGTATGGACAGACAGAC
The DNA here is from genome assembly GCA_027575215.2 of Hydrozoanthus sils. Classification (NCBI taxonomy): domain Eukaryota; kingdom Metazoa; phylum Cnidaria; class Anthozoa; order Zoantharia; family Hydrozoanthidae; genus Hydrozoanthus; species Hydrozoanthus sils. The sequence goes on along the minus strand of JAOBRD020429821.1, from coordinate 141 downwards.
ACGAACAAACAGACAGACAAACAGACGGACAGACAGACAGACAAACAAACGTACGGGCAGACAGACAGACGTTTGGACAGACAGACACGAACGGAGAGAGACAAAGACGTACGGACAGACAAACAGACAGAAAACAGACGT
>JAOBRD020429609.1:0-18712 GCA_027575215.2 Hydrozoanthus sils | reverse complement strand
GGGGGTCCAGGGGCATGCACTCCTGGGAAGTTTTTAAAAATTGCGTTTCTGAATTCGCCAGAAATGCACTAAAATCATAAAACCTAGCGAAGGTGTTCCTCACGTGCCAATGCCAGAAAATGTCTTCCCTGGAAAAAAGTTTTAGCGTTGGATCTGGAAATGTACTGATGAAATAGGCACGGCCTGGGGACTGGGACATTATTCATTACCTAAGTCTTCTTTCCACTCGTTTGTAACATCACATCAGGGATTTTGGGCGATTATTAACCACACCGCATTCATTGCAAAATAACAATTTTAACAGGTGCTTTTAAAAGTTTGTTCTTTTTTTTTAAAATGAAGGAAATTCAAATAATTTTTTAATGCTATTCTTTTCCCTGTCAAAATAATTTGAAGACCTGGGCCTTTGGGCCTACAAGCTAGTTTTGTCTGACAGTTTCTCTCCCTAGCTCTGTACCGACTGGGACGGGAGAAAGATGGCCTTTAAGGGAGGGTGAAAGCCTATTCATATCAGTATAACCCTGAACACGAAAATGGTAGACTGTGTTTTTGAGCTTCCTAAGTTTTATCTGATAGTTCCTTTCCCAAGCTATGTACCGACTGGGAGGGAAGAAAGATGGCCTGTATGGGAGGATGAAAGTCAGTTTATATCACTATCAGTGTAATCTTGAACACGAAAATGGTAGACCATCATTCCGAGCTTCCTAAGTTCTATCTGATAGTTCCTTTCCCAAGCTCTGTACCGACTGGAAGGGAAGAAAGATGGCCTGTAACGGAGGATGAAGGTCTGTTTATATCAGTGTAATCTTGAACACGAAAATGGTATACTGTATTTGAAGTTTCCTAAGTTTTATCAGATAGTTCCTTTCCCAAGCTCTTTACCGATTGGGAGGGAAGAAAGATGAACTGTGAGGGAGGACGACAGTCTGTTTATATCAGCGTTAGCTTGAAAATAAAAAGGGTATAATAAAAGATAGTTAATGTCAATCTTGTTTTGTATAACCTTAGGGGCTCCTTCAAATGAAACTTCTTCCAAGGTTACGGTATATACTCGAAGTGTTCAAGCCTTCTTCACCTGTAGTGCGGAGTACACTACAAATTCTTGTTAGAATTGCCAGACATTCTTTACATGCTGCTGCTGAAATAACAAGGTGAGTTGTGTTTACCAACATAGGGTGAACTTGTACGAGTGTAGTAATAAAAAAACTGGAATCTGTTGAGCTCATAGCGCAATGTTATTGGAACCAATTTAAAATTGTAGGAATCTATAATCAAAATGACCATCTGAGAGCAATGATGATTTGGTTTAAGTGTTTCGGAATGTGATACAGCAAATAAAGACGTAGTTTTGCGATTTGTTTAAACCATTGTTTATTTTTTAATAGAACCTAACTATCACTTGCTGATAATTATAAGTTGGAAGACCACAACACTTTGTGGACGATTGTTGAGGGTTTTTCAAGCTTCCCAATAGGCCCAGGGGCTGTACTACGAGGACGAGAAGATTTTACTGTTATAGATGTCAGGCTTAAAGCAGCATCTTCTCCTCATTTCTGTGAAGACCCTTTGTGTAGGTCAGGTTCTGGGAATCGATCTCCTGCACGATAACCTTACGTCCTTATACCAACTGAGTTAACGAGATGGCAGTCAAGTTTAGAAAGATTGCGCTGTTATCTATATTCTTTGTCAATATTAGATGCTCTTTGATGATCCAAAGTTCATACTAACATTTCTATGAACTCGTAAATTGACATCTAAGAGGACAAAAATATTCAGTACCCTCTCAAGCTCTAAGACAGATTGGCTCATGGAGAAATGTGTTAGCCTCTAGCTGTCAGGTTCCTTTTGTTGCAACCTTATCTTACCCCTAGCGAGTTTATTCCACCCATTGGCTGCGAGTTTTATCATTCCTACAAACGAAGATGAACAGAACTTGTACTTCACTTGTTTGTTTTCATGTTAGAATACAGAAATTCAAGCCGGAGATTACTGTAAGTAATCACTGATTTTAGCTGTTTGAATTTTTAACGTCGATACCTGCAAACAAAATTAGTACATTTTCTCCATCTGGTGCAGGTGCCCGCGTCTGATACAAGTGATATGCTCTGAGTTCTTATCAACAACGTGGAAACAGGTAGAAAGCATTCAAGAAGCGGACCAAGTGTACGGACTTCCTCTTGTTGAGGCTATGAAACTGATGACGGCAGTTTGCTCTGCAGGGAGACATTTAGCTGCAACACTCGTAAGCATAAGTTGAAATATTCTTGGTCATTTTATTAGAAGAAAAACCATGTGGATGTATTAAGCCTAGCAGTTATGGGTTCTATTTGCGTTAGGGAGTCAAAAGTTTTTTTTTTTCTGAGAAAATGATTTATTATGTTCCAGCCAAGGAATTTACATTATTTTTCTACTCGTGAGCACATCTTTATCATTCGCATCCATAGAGTAGCCCATAATGGACTTGGTAAAATCAACGAAAAACTATTTAACCCAAAATTCTCCTTAACTGTTAAAGTTAAAACTATGGGTTCTAGTTGGGAGAATTTAGCAATGCAAGCTTGCATGCAACCTATACATTGGTATCAAGATGTCGTTTCACATCGTTCAAAGTCATAATTAGTTCTCTAGAGTTTGCTAATTCATAACCTTAAATTTTGGACACAAAGAGTGTTGCCTTGAGGCATGCATCCAAAATTTCAGGTGTCAAAGAATGATTTAGTTGGAAGAATTCTATGTTACACATCGCTGAACCCAGACGAAATGAGGCTAGGAACAGATGACGAAGCACTGTTTCTGAGTATTGAGAGCTTCAACACGTGGAGAGTCTGTATAGGATATGGACTGGCTTGTGTACATTTCAGGTAAATTTTTATTTGTATATGTCATAAACTGAATATGTTACTGAAATTGAAATTAACAAAACAGTTACTGCTGTTCATCAGCAGGAAGCCCAAACTGTGTGCAATTCCACAATTAATTTCGGCTCCATTAAATCCTGTACCAATTGTAGAACAATTTAGGAGGAGCCACCTATCAAGTGAGCACAGTAAATGAGCAATGTTAGTTAAAGTAAGGAAACTAACTGAAACCGTTGTTATCGGTGAGTCTGCGACTTTATATAAGCAAAACCTTTTTTTTTTAAATGTCTAGTGCTTTGAAATTCCTACAAAGTGACCATTTTCTGTTTTCACAACTAGAATCTGGAAGTGTGCGTTGATTTCTGAAATGGACGAATTTTTTGAAAAATGTTTGACTTGGACTTTTAAAAACCAAGCAGGAAAAGTTTTAATGATGGAGAAGTTATTATCAGAAAAACAACCGTATTTTGCTAAGAACAGGAATGCCTTAACTTTTGAACCACTAGGTTAAACCATTTAATAGCAATGATTGTTGTCATCCGTTCTAGTTTGTGAACCAGTTACTGAAGCCTTTTGAAGTGAAGAACTAGAATTTGGTGGGTACCAGTTTCTGCTGGGGGCTAACCTGCGATGGATTAGTGTCCTGTCCAGAGGTAGTCAAAAAATCTCATTTGATTAACACTCAGGGAACTGGACATAAGCACTAGCCTAAAAAACTACTTGGTTTTAGAAAAGATTTAGCTTAGCTAAGTTTAGAGCGAGATTTATTTTTTTGTAGCATTTTCATTTTGCTGTATTAAACTTATACCAGGGAAGTTTATTCAACTGTGATGCAGCAGCTACAGTCGTTGGTGTCTCAACCATTGGCAGATATCTCAGAGTTATACGCCTACAGAGCTGTGGCATTACTAGGTCTCCTTGAATCTTCCATTCATGTGGCCGGAAAAACTTTTGAGTTGCAGTCAAAGCTCTCTTCCGCAGCGGCTAAGAGTACTGAAGATGATGGGGCGAGTATGGACAGTTTACCAGTTCCACCATTAAATTGGAGTCACGTCAGCGGGTTCTTGCCGTTGATCGGTCTTGGTGTGAAAAAATGGATCAAAGAGTATGTAAACTGCGATGAGAAAACAAAGGTAAACCTAAAGAAGGTGAAATCTATCTCAAGTTTCTACCTTTTAATGTTGTTGATGAATTTTAAGTAACATTTTCTTTAGTGTTTCATGTTCCAAGAGTGAGAAACGCAGTAATTGATTTGAACCTTGGAGTGCCAGTTTACTGTGTAATGTGATCATCAGTTGAGAATAGAAATGATTTCCTGAGAAATGCTGTTGTCGATGGTAGCCTCTGACATTTTAACTGCTTGTGCGGATGATGACTTGGATTCTGATGAGCCAGGAAGCCGTCTCCAGATGATGACTTGGATTCTGATGAATTAGGAAGTCGCCACCAGATGATGGCTTGGATTCTGACGCACCAGGAAGTCGCCACCAGATGATGACTTGGATTCTGATGAACTAGGAAGTCGCCTCCAGATAATGGTTTGAATACTGGAGAACCAGGAAGTCGCTACCAGATGAGCGCTTGGAATTCTGACGAACCAGAAAGTCGCCTTCAAATGGTGTCTTGGATTCTGATGAGCCAGGAAGTCGCCACCAGATGATGGCTTGGATTCTGACGAACCAGGAAGTCGCCACCAGATGATGACTTGGTTTCTGATTAGCCAGGAAGTTGTCATCAAATGATAATTCGAATTCTTGTCGGTTTGAAAGTCATCATCAGATGATGGCTTGGATTCTGATGAGCTATGAAGTCGTCATCAGATGATGACATGGATTCTGATGAGACAGGAATCGCCTCTAGATGAGGGCTTGGATTCTCGCCTCTAGATGATGGCTTGGATTCTGATGAGTCAGGAAGTCGCCACCAGATGATGACTTGGATTCTGATGAGACAGGAGTCGCCTCTAGATGATGACTTGGATTCTGATGAGACAGGAATCGCCTCCAGATGATGGTTTGGATTCATTCTGATGAGACAGGAAGTTGCCTCCAGATAATGGCTTGGTTTCTGATTAGCCAGGAATCGCCTCCAGATGATAATTCGGATTCTAGTGGTCTTGAAAGGCGTCATCAGATGATGAAAAATTGGGTTTGTTGGGCCTGGATATCCTCGTTATATGGTGGCTTTGACACTAGTGGGTCTGGAAGTCATCATCAATGATGACCTGAGTTTTTGGTGAACCTAGCTCGATTCAATTGATTCCTTGATTATTTTCTGGAAGTTTTGTCTTAATTGTAAGCACTGATTATAATATGTATGATTGTACTGACTCATTCTATTTAAATACTTACAGGGCAAATGTTCACTTCTTCTTTCTGGGGGTTTTAATGTTTCCGCCGCATTTTACTCCAAGCTGCAAATGCAGGTGAGAAGATGTTTTTTGAAGACACTGGAAAAACATTGGATAGATCTGACTTTGGTAGAAATTGTACAACATTTAGTAGTATAGTTAAATTTTGAGTGCTTGACAATTGCTAAAAGTCCTTCAAGACCAGAAAATTGTGTTACTGAAAAATACGTACAAGTTTTAGATGGAACTGGCATTATATTCATCTTAGCAAATTACTACTTCTGTCAGCACTTTGAGAGGGAGGGGGGGGGCTTTAAGTCTTTCACATTTTGAAAACTTGATCTGCATTGTAATTCTGTTCACCTCTCAAACGTACTTAATATTTTTAACGAATAAAATCTGATAACATTTTTGGAATTAAAGCTGGTTTCCAGAATGTAAAGCATTTGAATTAAACTCCCCCTAGGAAATGTAATCTGCCGTGTGTAAAGTTGGCAGATTATTTGTCTATAAATTTAGATAGCTTAATTGATAAATTCCAGCAATACCATCCAGTTAAGTTGCTTGCAAGAGCTATAACTTTTCTGTTTTTCTCATTTTAAAGCCTTTCTACGCTCCAGTTGAAACTCTTGAGGAAATTGAGCTTTTGATGACTAATGTAGTTGGGCCCTTGGTGCAGTCTCTGCAATTGCAAGACCTGCAGGGAAATTTTAGGTGAGATCTTCATGTGATTTTAAACGATACAGAAATGAAGGGTTACAAGGTTAAAAAGTGTGTGTGACAAAGTTTGTTGTTGCTATGAACTTGAAAACCTTTTCTTTAAAACATAATGAAGCAAATGAAGCAGGAAAAAATATACTTTTAAGTAGAGATTGATCAATATATAAAACTTCTTTCTACATTTTTTGTACAAAATATGACATTCGTTAACGGAATCGGGTGTTGATCAATGAAGCTGATGGTAACGGCGTAACAACCTTTTTTTAGATGATAATGTGTTTGCTTTGCAAACTTTTGATGTGCATCAAGTCTGTGATTGTGTCCCAAAATAGTTTATGTGCGAATAGTAGACAAAGCTTCCAAACACATCATTTTCATTTCGTATGAAAGTATTGTTTTAACTATTGATGACAATGATCTAGTTCAACTGTAGATATTACTTTTTTACTCTTGAGAAAAAAGGCGCCAGCTAGACAAACCTTTGGTCAAGAGACACAAAAGAAGAATTTATTAAACTTCAAGTTCATCTGTAATTGGGAATTACCTTAACTCGAAGCTAACAACTGTATCTTGAACTCTAGTGGAGCTGTGTGCAAAGGCCAGACGATCCCAGCTTTGCCAGATTATGGCTGTTTCTTGGCAACAAAGAATGATAACCGAGGAACTATTTTGTTGCATAAGCTTTCCCACTTGCCTCTTCTGGTCTCCTTTCTTCGCCTATCGTGTGAAATAGCTTCCATGCACAAAGGCATCTTGTCGCAGGTGAGTGCTCAACAGTTGTGTCACAACTGAGAGTTAGTATTTTCTCAACAAAATTTAAAGACCAAAATACTACAGCTCCTCAGCAGAAAAGGGAACTTACATACTAGAGGAACTGTTGGCTCAAATTGCTGCTGCCTTTTGCAAATGGTTTCACTTTTTGTGTATCTCAAATATTTTTGTTGGTTTTATAAAGAAGGGTATACTGTTGTAATTACATGATGTTTATATATACTGCATTTACATCTTAGTTTACCATCATAAACTTTTGCATCATCATCATCATCTCGTCTTTATCGTCGTCTTTATTATCTTCGTCGCCATCATCATCGTCATCTTCGTCACCATCGTCATCTTTATCATCTTCGTCACCATCATCATCATCATTATCATCGTCACCAACATCATCATCATCAACATTGTCATCTTCACAATCATCTTCATAATCATCATCATTGTCATCTTCTTCACCATCATTACTAATTTTGTCACCTCGTTTTTTTCTAGTTTGCTCCCTTAGTCACAAGTGAGGCCCTCATGGAGTACCTGAAAAGTTCTGTTAAAGTTGAAGTAAGTTGTTAATGCTTTTTCTTGTTTCGTTGATTGCTTGTGCCTTCAAGTATGTTTTTTTATGTACATTTTAGAATTATGCTGCAATACGATTAATTTACATTTTCCTTTAGTGCGGCCAGGATTGAGAAGTTCATTTGCTCCTTTTGCAAATATGCAAACTTAATTAAAATTGAACAAAAATATTTTTTTGTCAGACTATGACTAAAGCAGGTCATAGAAGAATGCACCAAGTTTAAAGTAATTCTGGTAATAGGAAGCTAGGGGATTCTGTGGAGAAACTGGTAATCGTTTCGGTAAAACATTACTCATTCGGCTGTTCAACTGAACTAATTGTTTCTGCTTCTGCGTTCCCAACAGAACTTGCCGCCATCCTTCCTCGCAAGAATGCAGCGTCATTTTCAGTATTTCCTTATCAAATTGTTTTCTTATGTGGTGAGTAATAGTTATTGTTTATAATTGCATTAAGTGATCATTGATACAGTGTACTACACAGAAAACCGGCTAGTAATTAATATAACTGACTCAATACAGGTGCGCTGTGAGTAGTGGGGTTGAGAGTTTTCAACGAACACTGTGAAAGTAAATGGAAAGACATGTTTGATTAAAGATTCTCGGACAATTAGTATTAAAACACTAAATTTATAGTCTTTTCGGCTCTGTTCATTTGTTTTACAAAAGAACACTAACTAATTGAAATGCTTAGTTACAAACAGACTTGCGCAGTGGTTTGTCAGACTATGTTCCAGTCTACCACTCGGCCGCCCTCGCACTATTCTCTCGATTGTGGCCTGGGGATGAATACTACGCGCACGACCTTATTTCGTGTGTGCTGTTTAACGTGCATTTTTATAGGTGAGTGTTAAGAACTTTGTTTTGTACGATAATTATTTTGTGGAGTTACTAGAGATTATTCATAAGAAAATAATGAGCCATACATTCTTGTGTAATTTCCAATTTTTAAAACCACATCTCGGAAAGATTACTCAGCATATCAATCTCGTATTTTCAGAGAAAGTTTGTTCTGCCGAAACATTTCATTATTCAGAGGGTTTATTTCTGTAGCTGAATTAGAAAGAAGAGTACGTTGCTGGCAAAGAAATTTAAACAAAATCTCGCCCATTAAGATTAGCTCATGTGATTTCTTAGATTTGTAAAGTTTTTCTCCTATCTCATTTGTTTACTTTTAGTACAAATGCTCAGGAAAGCTTTGGCGAATGAAACATTTTTATGCCTAAATTCTGATAGAAACTACATTAATCATTGTATAGCGATCATAAAGGTGGCGAGTCTTTGGCAGTTGCACGAGAACTGGCAGGGTTGACAATCAAGACTGAAGCCTCGCCCACTGCAAAAGGTTCTGTCGCCGTCGATGTGTCACACGACGAGCTACTGCGTGGAGCATTCGAAGGGCTAACACACGCGCGGTCTTCATTTTTGAGGTCGTTTGACGATAAACACAGTGAAACTCTGAAAACTTCAAGGTAACTGGTGTTCCGTGTTAACAGAAACTTGTTTTTTATTTGTTGAAGAAGAAGTGCCATGCTAATTTTCCAAAGTGCAGTGACAAGAGAATTTTGTTTTGAAGAAGCGTCTGGAAAGCAAAGGGTATAAAAGCTGGACGGTAGCTGATACACCGCATTTGCCTTGTTGCAGAAACTTATCCTCGCCCCAGCCCCATTTGGTGGAATCTCTTCTCCTTCCCTCCTGCCAATCTGGCCCGCTGATTCCTGGGGACTGGATGTTCCTCATTATTCTGGAATTGCATAACGAGTTTGTTGATGCGTAAGTGACCTGTTTGTGACTCATTCTAAAACTTGCATGGAAATCCTCAGTGCATTCTGCTAGATCACCTTTTCTTTTCCATTTATTTCCATCCATTTCCCTCAGGTTTAACCATGCACCACTTTCTCCTTCCAGATGTTTTGTTTTTGTTCTTCATCATGCCTATTAAACTGTTTTGGGTGTGTCTAATTATTATTAACATTATCGTTATTATTATTATTATTATTATTATTATTAATATCATTTTATTAATGCTGTAACTTTTGTTGTTATTAATTGTATTACCATTATTATTAATAACAATAATTATTGACCTGTTGATGCTCATAACTCTAAAAAAATCGCTACATTTTAATGACTTTTGAAAAACATGCCTATTATTAATCCATATTATTGTTATTTTTATTCCTACTATTTTTATTATTCATATTCATATTATTACTCATATTATTTTTATTGTTATACTATTATTATTATAAAAGTGCAACGCACCTAGCGGCTGACAATAATCGTACTTTTTGCTGTTTTTGGGCACGGATTTTGAGAATTATAGTTTGGATTAACTAATGTCGAAAAACTTGTGTAGCAACATCGGCTGAAAACTACCGTTTGTTTATTTGCTGTTAGTGAGATGAAAGGACGCTCTACAGACACCGTGACGAAAGCAGATACATTTACCGTGACAGCGGCACTCCAGCTGATTATGTTACTGGAAGAGTTCCGGCCTTCTTCATTACAGCGAGTATCGGTCGTGTCACGCATAGCGAGGATAATGTGTGTATTCCTCACAGGTACTCGTGTTTACTATGAAATATGTTTGTTTCTGTTTTTTTTTGTTATGTGTGTTATTTTAGGTTACTGTATTAGCGAGTTTAAGATGCGAGGACAGCAACGCCGCCGCCGACAGCCGAAACAATAGTGAATACAATAGCTGCACGTTGGAATGCACCGTGCTGGTTATCTGCACGCTGTCGTCTAGCAAATTACAACGCGAAAAGCTCATTTTTGGATTTCTTAGGACTACGAAAACGCCTTACAATAAGTTCTGTCAATCTTTATATACTTTAAAAAAATCTCATCTTTTTCTATTCTTAAGCATAACTCGAACAAGAGGGAAAGCAAAATAGCCATACGTGATTGAATGGAGAAGATTTATGGTTTTGTGTACTTAAGCAGTCGCCGTTGATATTGCTGTCCTGGAATTCTTAGCTCCCAGGTTTTATCAAGGTAATCACGTACACCTAGCTATATAACGATCTGTTAATGTTGAGCGCCAATTTTTATGTTTATGTCTTCAGGGAGCGATTTGTTTCTGGAGAAGAAGATACGATTCTGTTTGAAAGGCCTTCTTGATATTTATACTAAGCCCGTTTATAGGGCACAGACGGATTTTAATACATCAGTACCAGGGTTGTCATCGTTTTATGACCTGTAAGTACTGTATTCGACACTTTAATACTCTGAATTAAGAAAGACAGAAACAAGTTAGTGACCCATAAACAAGACCCTCCGTATTAACTTTTATCCAGTCTTATTAATAAATATGGAGTGAATATGGCTGGAAATATATGAGTTGGAAGTATTCTGAGGCGAATCAAGATACATTTCGAGGAGTAAAAATATCCCGCTATAATTGTTCCAAAAACCGACTAATAATTTTCGTTACACGATATATTCGTAAAATCTTCGAAAGTTTTCAGATTGAGTGCAAAACCGTCCTAAACGACTTTTAGAATGAAAATGAAAATGTTCGTAGTATCTCCGAAAATCTTCGGAAATCTTCGAAAATTATTACGAAAATGTTCGGGTTTTCTCGAAATTGTTCGAAAACGAAAACAACAGTTAAACTATATACTGGTTGGCACCAGAATAACCATTGAATTGTTTTCGAAGTGTAGAAAACCGCCAGATATTCATCGTTATTGTCTTATTTTATCACCCTATGCATAATAGAGCAGTTTATTTCTCTTGACAAACAGGCAAAAAAAAAAATCTGAGGTTGGAAGTATCGAGACTTTTCAATACATCCGTATAAAAAGTTGAGCAATTTATTTCTCTTTTGTGTTTGAGATTGATGTTCTTTTTTCATCATTCCAAGGTACTCCTCGTTTCTGTCCCAATATGCAGCTGTTTCGTTCGGAGATACTTTGTTCGCCTGTTATGTGTTGCTTCCACTGCAGCAGAGATACGATTCCAGGTTCAAGCGAGCCGTCTGGAACGAACATGCTGACGTCTTGCGGGTGATGTCCTTACCCATTAAACAGGTGAGCTCGGAGTGAATGTCATACATGTTGCAATTTTTACAGACGCAGTTGAAAAGAAGCATTGTTGCGTGTTGTGATAATAAATTAATTTATATGGCTTTCCTAGTCCTTTTTCCGATATGTCTATTACGGTCCACCAACACTTCAGCAGGTCTACCGAAACTTTTTCAAGGTGCTCCTGGTGTCTTCCTACAGATTTTGTAAACAATGTACACTGGTCTGTTGCTTAGATTCTGATTACAGAAACTGACGAAACTGAAGTGATTTCTTTCTTTCTTTCTGTTTGCGTCTTCAGCTTCCAGTTGAACTGGAGTGCTTCTTGTATCCTGTTGAACAAGACGAAACCCTCCTCTCCGTGTATCTGAGATGTCTCGCCACCCGCACTGTCAGGTGAGCACTGTTTGTGTATTAACCTACAGTTTTGATATAACGCTCGTTTTGATTGGTTAGAACTGAGATGCCTCGTTAAATTTCTGTATTAAGGTTTGTTATAAAATTGAGTATTTTTGTGCGCTGAGACTTGAGGTCTAAGATGGCCATAAGAATGGGATAAACTTGGAACATGACTTACCGTAAGGACCTCGCACTCGGTTAATATAAAAGGAATCCTCCATTGTATAACACTATTGCTCTCAAATAAAACTTTTGTCAAGTCTTTATCCATATCAGCAGCTCAAACTTGCTAATCCTGTATACAAATCGAACGCCTAGTTTGATCATTTCCACGGTTTGAGCTTCCTGCGCGCCGCCACTTTGAAATGTGACGTAACTTGAATGCAGTGCCAGATCCCCTCTCGTTCATTGCTATTGTGTTCATTGCAAGTGGAGACTGGCACTACAACTAAATCACGCCACACTTCAAAATGGCGGCCCTAGAATTGATCATTTATACCAAACTACATTGCTTGGCGTTGATTGGTGTAAAGGATTATCAAATTTGAGCTGGTGACGTATAAATTTATTTGAGACCAATACTTAAATAACGAAAATGTTCGGACCTTAAACTTTTGGACATTTAAATTCGGACTAAACTCTTTCTGACATTTTTACCCGCAAATTTCGGACAAATAACGACGCTAAACATAATTTTTAAAAAAGTTTAATTTATCAATAAAATTCAACTAGTAGAACTGGTTTACTAACAACACCAACAAAATGTGAGCACTATTCCTTCATTCTGTGTTTATGACGAAAACAACATGGCACTCCACTCTTGGTGAGCAGCTTTTGGCGACTTTTGACAACAACCCAAGCGAACCTTGTTTTGCGATCCTTATGTCATATTATCATTGTTGCTATTTTATTGTTTGCGCATCAGTCATTTTACTTGGTTTCGCTTCTCTGTTTCCATGCAGGCCTGTTTGGTCGCCTCTTTTCTACCTGTTGGCCGTCCACCACATTAACGCGTTTGTTTTCCAGAGAATTGAGTCGCAGGTAATGATTGTAAATGTTCTTATGGCTTTGATTCTGTATAAACATTCAGCAGTTGACTTTTTCTCTGATTCTAATTGTTCATGTTTTACGATTGTTGAATATGTTCTTATGACTGTGATTCTGTTTATGTTCTAATGATTATGATTGTTGTTCTTTGATTAGGATTATTGTTGTTACTACTACTTCTATTATTATTATTATTATTATTATTATTATTATTATTATTATTATTACATATTAAAACGTCTTGATTTGCTGTTTCTACAGGATGCAGCTGGGTTGACGAAAAAACTAAGGATGTTAAATCAAGTACTGCTGGTCAAAGACGAGGTATTTCAATGTATTTCCTGGCATAGTTAAAGCTGCATTAAGTTACTGCAAATTATAAGAGTGAAGCTATTAGCTTAAATACTGTATAAAAAGTACTTTTCAGACTCGAATCAATGGTTTTACTCTGAGGGTGCTGTAGATGGCGTGTCTTAGACGGCAATAATGCTGGACTCAAATTGCCTGGCTTTTTTACCGCAATTCAACAGAAACTATACGTAAGCTTGTAGAATGAAAATACAAACTAAAATAGTCAGAAAAAGGTCTGTTTCGACTTGAATCAAGGGTTTTCGACGAAAGAATTGTGGTAATGGCTTGTTTCAGGTGGCGATTTTTGAAACTGTTTGATATGTTTTGACCACCAACTTGAGTTGAACTAATTTCCGAGCCGGCGCACATAATATGAGGTTTATAAATAGTCGATAATATTTTTCACTGCCGGAGCTTTTTGCGATTTGATAAACTGAATAATTTTGTTTATATATAGTGACGCTGGTTAAAAAGTTTCAAAAATATAGTCTTAACAGTTTCGACTTTCGGCTGCATGGTCTCCCGCCTCTTCAGGAAGAATGGTACAGAAAAGATACAACAAGCGCCTTTTAAGATCTAATTTTTGTTGTTTTTGTTCAAAAAATAGTTATTCAGTTTCTCTCATCTTTGAGGTCAGGAAGCAGCTACTCTGGAGGGGGCCTTAAGCCGTTCTCACGGTTAGGGGTTGGTATTTGGAAATGTTAATTTCTCTCTCCTCCAAAATTCTTCTTTTGTGCTAGTCGTTGAATTTATGGAGAATCGTAGCTGATTCCCGATCATCTTTGTTTTTACCAAAAAAATAGAAAAAAAAACCCCGTTTTCTAATGCGTCTTCTCTGCAGGGAGTCCGCCATCACTTGTTATATTACTACAAACCTGATACCAGTGAAGACAACTCTATCAAGGTTTTTAGTAACCTGCCGCCCGACCGGGAATTATTGCTGAGACGCCGGGAAGACAGGGGAGAGTGTCGCAAGATGTATGAGAAAATGATAGACTAAACTTCAAGACAGTCACAACTTTCGGTTGTTTAGCAGATTGTTGCTAACATGTTTTACCAGCAATAAACAGATTTGAACAAGAAGCAGCGACTTGCTAACTGATTTATGATTGTTTTTAGGCTTATTAGGAACCCCCCCCCCCCCCTTATTTTTAAACTTTTATAGGAATCCTCCGCTGTGTAACATTATTGGTCTCAAATAACACTTTTATCAAGTCTGTGTCCATCACAGCAGCTCAAATTTGATAACTCTGTGCGTATAACTAATTCCAAGCAATTTAGTTTGATTGGTTTTACGGTTTGAATTTCCCGCGCGCCGCCATCTTGTTTTGTGACGGAACTTAGTTGCAGTGGCAGTCTTCACTTTTGATGAATACAATAGCAATGAACGAGAGGAGGTCTGGCACTGCAACCACGCTACGTCACAATTCAAAATGGCGGCGTGCGGAAAATTCAAACTGTAAAACTGATGAAAACAAATTGCTTGGCGTTGGTTAAATGCATAAAAATACCAAACTTGTGCTGCTGAGATGGACACAGACTTAATAAAATTTTTATTTGAAAACAATAATGTTATACAGTGGAGGAATCCTTCAAGTTCTTGTACGATCATCTAGTGGTCAAAGATTCAATATAATAATTTCACTGCTCAGTGCATGTTGGGTGTTTGACTTTCCCTGTTTTTATTTGGATTACAGCATGAACAACAAGAATCTAGAGTTTAGAGTTTAATAAATTTACCCATATCTTTGCTGGTCTCTTTTATCTCGTTTTAAAAACATCTAACCTCTGCAATTTCTCCCATTACGTTTTAATAATCTAGCAGACAAATTATTATTAGTTTTTCAAGACTTTGCGCGCGCGAAAGTTCGTTTTGTAAACACGCCTTCTTGATTTTTGCTAGCGTGATGAAGTAGTTGCCATGGATAATTTTCGTTTTTAAAAAATAAAATCGAAGGCCGAATTTCGGCTATAATTTGTCTGCTGTGTTATTACAGTTAAAACTGCAATTTTTAATCACTCATCGATGAATTATGAATTTTATTTTAGCTAGTAATAGTATAGGCGGGTTTCAGATGACGTAATGTGTACAAACAAACCCTTTCAAATCTAAACACCTTCAGGACCAAAAACAAGGAAACCTTTGTCTCACGCCACCAATCAAATAATAGTTGACTCATTAATAACTATGAAACTCTCTTATTTTATACCGCCCTCTCACTCGCTCTTACAATCTCGTGTGACTCGAGTTTTCATTTTTGCCAGTAACTTTTCATGTGCAGACTGTAATGCTTGTTTTATTGGGGAGACAACTGGACATATTAGCACGCGGAGTATTTCAAAACTGATAGCAGTGATGGGGCCTAAAATATTTACAAACACCGACATAAGTCTGGTCCTTGCCACTCTGTACATGTTTTGAAGATTGTTGTAAAATTGTTGATCAAGCGGTATTCATGATAAAGAAGCACTACAGCACTACACACCCTTTGGGAAACGGCCCACGCGCGACACTCGAGTTTAGCATGCACGTCAATATTAAACTCCCACTGTGACAGGCCGCGCTTTGCATTTAATACTTCTACTGTAATTGCAAATTAATTTTAACATTCTCTGTATTTTGTACTCTTTCTATAGATGCGCATGGGATAAACACTGAGGAAGGCAGTATTTTATTAAGTACTTTAATAAGTCAAACTAAAATTTATCGTTATTTGTTGAAATTTGCCATACAATCGTCCATTTGCAAAGAGAAACGTCTTGAAAGTGTTGTTCCTAGTACAGTCAAACACTTGTGTGCTAATCCTAAGTTTATTTTTCGAAAATTTACGAAATCGTTTATTGTAACGGCGCGGACATTTCCTGTAGTTACTAGGCTCTCGCAACATTGCGAACTCACAAAAGGTTTCTAAGGTCAGGCGGGTTTAGGGTATTCTGGTGGTTATGGCCGCTGCAAGTGACAGCGACACGGACGGTAGGGAAGGGATTGACTACAAGTTTAAGTCATCTTTAAGCAAGGAATATATTTGCTCTGTCTGCCATCTTGCTCTGAAGAAGCCAGTCCTCACCAAATGTGGCCACAGATTTTGTCAAAGCTGTCTGACAAAGCCAAAGCAAAGGTATACAGAATTAATATTAGTTTAAGTGATTAACATGGCAACAAAATCCACTAGCGTTTTCTCTCTGCTGTCATGCAAGCCTTTGAAGTGGCCCAGAGGGTATTCTAGAATTTTTCATGACCCAAAGAATTAAATCGTATTCGGTTCGTTTGGATAGTAAAAGTTCTTTGTCGGATGTGAAACATAACAATTTGTCATCATGAGCCCCAAGTCATTTTTTCCTGTTTTTATAAACTAAACAGGGAACTTTTGAATGGCAGTGAACCGTGTCCGAATGAAATGGCATGTCAGTACATTTCAAAGAACGCCAAAAAGATAAAAATTTGCCATGGTCAGACTACAGACTCATTCATAATTCCAGTTACAGACAAACTGTTTGTTTTAAAATATCGTGCGCGGTGTTCGTGATGTTATTCTTGAGATTAATTACGTTCATCGTTGTCATGCTAAAGTTAGTGTTTCAGTAAAACCGACACATCCGGTGCGCAAGGACTGCATTCGCGTGGTGGGTCTGAAGAAACTCTATCGGTTTAAAAGATTGATGCTACTTAGCAATATTACACCAAGCGCGGTTTTTCTTTCAACTCTAAAATCCTCAGTTATTTTTAAGTTATTAGTGGCTCGCATTTTTGCATCAATTACGAATATTATCAATATGGCACGGTATTTTGTTTTGATTACGAAGTTCCGAACGTGTACTTTCCCATTTCCAAAATTGTAAATTTCTAGAAAAATCCAAAAAGAAGTAATTTTTCTCCAGATTTGACGATATTTCGGCGTTGAAAGACAAACAAAAGAGACATCATTGAAAAAGCTTAGAATTAACATAATCTTCAATTTAAGAAAGTTACGTGTTTATAAGCAAACGGATTATTATTAAAAAGTTTTTCGCTTCACGAGTATGAATGAAAAATGCAAATGATTTAAAAGAGAGTTCAGGTAAAACAAACATCGACGTGGTTTAAAATCCCGAAGACATTCTTGAATTGGTCAAAAATATCCAAAATATTTTGCAGAAAAACTACAAGATTAAAGACCATGATTGAGCAGTTGCTCAAACTGGCATGGCCGTAAACAAATTTTTATTTGGTTTCGCCGGACTATTCTAATGTTGTATTTTGAAGCCTTGCAAGTGAATTCTTTAAGTTAATGATCAATTATCTTGGGTAACCTGTTTACACAAGCGGTGTTGTTAATTTGTGTTTGCATGAGCAAGTTAGGTGAAGGCTGAGTTTCTTCTTTTTGACCAGCCGGAAGCAAATCGAGAAGAAAAAAGTCACTCGAAATGAAATCGAGCACAATCCGTATTATATGACTGATTAACTTGAGACCCCGTGGATGCGAACAATGCTCAATTCAGCAAGAAGCCGCAAAAATTTTTATCGTTAGCTTCTTACATACATCATCCTATTTCCTTCTTAAACGTTTTATACAAACAAAATGTCTTTCAATAATGTTTTACAGCTGCGTCATTAAAAATTGTTTCGTCTTATTGTCCGAGACAGGTTTCATTCCTCGCATTTTGCAATCACTGAGTTTTTGATGAAAAATAAGTTACGGCAAACCGTTTATTTGTGTTATAATTATGTTAGTGAGTTGTTGCAATTTGTAGATAAAAATTAATCAGCCGGTTCAAAAGTTCACCACTCCGCGGGTAATACACGAGCTGACTACAGATCCTGAGGACACTATCACGCGGTATCCCAATTGTAGTTTCTTTTATCAACCTATCAGGATCCTTCGTAAAATGTAGCAAAAGCAAAAACTATGATAAATAATGTCAGCTTGTTTATAAATATAAACACATTTTTTAAAATAAACTAAGTATGGATACAACTTTGTTGTTTCATTTTTCGTATTGTATATTGTTACACTGTGCATTGTATTTGTCAAATGTAAATTTTTGAGATGTGAAGTGAAAAAAAAGCAGCGATACACCGCAATAAAAATGAAAAATATAATTAGATAAATTTCTCTTTCAAAGCTTTGAATAATGATTTTAAACACGAACAATTCCTTACCAAAACTATAACAACTGCTGCCTCAAAACTCGAAGTAATCTTTTTTTTTGCAATCGCTCCATTTTATTTTTGCATTTATCCAGCCGAATACTATAGCTACGCTACGCTACACTTCTTTTCAGTAAGAATACTGTCTAGAAGATATCAAAAAATTTAAGAACATTGTAATCTTTTACCTCACTTCGGAATCTCGTCAGCCGACAGCCGGGTCGCCAATATCCCAGGTTTCAACTCGAACTTGATGATCTTTATGTAACAAATGAAACAGAGATTTCATATTTATTTTCAGTGTAATTTCCGTGAACAAACTGAGGCTTGCTAAGGAAACGCGAAAAACATGTATTTTGGATACGATGACAGTCTTTTTTCTCGGCTAATGTTCGCCTTAAGTTCTGTGCATATACAAGTTTTTTTTAAATCTTTTATTATTATTATTATTATTATTATTATTATTGTTGTTGTTGTTGTTGTTGTT